>JANAVB010033219.1:7702245-7774728 GCA_029216955.1 Iris pallida | reverse complement strand
CCCTCAGAACCCGGTTACTTTGAAGTGACAGAGATTTTATCATGGTATAAGAGCGAAGAATACTTTGATACAGCCAGTGTATGACAAGTGGACCCCTCTCTCTCTCTCTCTCTTCATAAATCGTGCAGTAAAATTTTGAGGTGGGGTCCATTTGTCATACACCGGCTGTATCGACAAGTTGTGCTGAAAAGAAATGGTTCCAATGACATCACCAAGGAGACCAAAATTATTTTTCTGAGCTCATAAACTAAATGACTTGAAATTCTGTAATTTCTCTCTCACCAAAAGTCTTGCAAAGTTATCCCAAGAGATGCAGAAGCCACAGCACCTGCAAAATGAAAAGAAAGCTTGTGTACGGAGAAAGTGAGAATCCACTTATCCACATCGCTTGCCATGATAACATCACCTATGTGAAGTATTTGCACAAGCCTAATTGATGCTCTATGCAATTTACATTACACAACAATTCCAATATTAGCTGAGCAAAACTGCTTAGATCGATCTATGGTCCTCCATCTGCCCTGCCATCCTTTGCGCGGTCATTCACTCACCCACACACCTAGACAACTACATACATGATCTTAGGCTGCTTAAAGGGAGAAAAAAAAATGCAACTCATTTCATTATCTATTTCTTTCTTTATTTATTTTGACTTTCTTAATTTTTGATACTTCAAGCTCTCAACCCACCTACCCTTATCATATCCATACGTTTCAAAACGGGTAATGTTATTTTGGTCACCGAATGTTTCAAATATTTTAGTCACTATCCATATATATTTTTGGTCATGGAGTGACTAAAATTTGAATTTTTGAAACATCGGGTGACCAATATTAGAAAATTCTTCAATTTTTTTCACTTAAAATCTGCAAACAAATAAATTACGTAAATGTTACCGGCCTCCGGGAAAGTCGCGCACGTAGCACTGCCCTAAGAGTTAGTCCGGGTCTATGTGCAGACTGTATCCGAACGCTCATAGTGGTAAAATCTCCGCTCCACCGAATCTACTTGCCGCACACGACTTAGAGAGAGTGACCCACGATTTAGCTCCGCACAGAACAACAAGAAAGAAGAACACCAGCGTTTCGAAGAAGATGAGAATTTGAGAGAGGGTTTACATAATTTTTTAGTGTGTCCGGAAGAAGAGATAAGATCCAATTTATATAGGCTGAAATCCTACGTATAGGAATAATGGTGAATTAAATCACCCAACTAAATACTCAACGTTAAGAAATAAAACACACGAAAACATGTGATACATTGTACCTGAACGGTCCAAACGTTACGAAAATTAAATGAATAGTAACGGTCAAAAATTTGAATGAGGAGCAAAAGGTTTTTAGGGTCTCAGCCCGAAGACGAAGACGAAATCGAATCGGCATTCGGCGCCCGCAGATGTGGGCACGTACCCGCACCCATTATGCGCGTCGAATCGAACCGAGCCGAGCCGGACCGAGCGGCGGCGGTAGCGGCGCGCGTGTGGCCCATAGGGAACCCACACAAATGGTTCAATGAAGCAAGAGCAAAGGAGGTGTTATATGCACAAGAAAAATTCTTTGCCCAACCGATGTGGGACTAAATAAAGGATGGGACTTGAGATTTTGCTCAAAAGATGCAGCAGTAGCTAACAATCCCCCCCAAAAGGTCAACTTCTAAAGTAATGAAGGGAAAGAAAAAAAATAAAGGAATGAATAAGAGAATTTCTGGGCAGTTGTATACTATGTATAAATGAGATGGACTACAACCTTGAATCTCACGTAGTGACTATTATCTTTGTCTGAAGAAGAGCTTGATGGACTACGCCTTGAATCGGTCTTCTTGAACCAGACTCAGAAAATAGCACACATAGTACGCTAGAGGTACTTGGGTATATCGGGTGGCGCGTTTGGTTGACTATGCGCACATTTTCACATTCATGAGAATTGTTTAGGATCGTCCTATCCTATAGTCGCAGCCTTCACGACCTCTCATATAGGTATGTCCTCAAGGGTTGGTGATAGAAATCAACCCTGCATATCATGCTTGGACTTATTAAGAGTTTAAACTCATCCTATCCATATCACACAAGGAACATTGTCACCATAGGAATGGGGTATTAATGTACACAAGTACAGCCACTTGGGCTTTTATTTTAAAGAAAATTTAATCTCAGAGTCAGTGTTCCATAATAGTCACCTAGTCCAGCTTGTTCCTACCCATTGAACCGGCTTCTTGGAATCTCTAGTCAGACTCGGTTGGGTTGCCACTGCTGGTGACTATACTATGGGCTTAACCCCATCCCCCTCGATGATTCTAGGATCAATGTCCTAGACAGACCCTTCGTCAAGTGGTCTGCAAGGTTCTTTCTGACTTTATATAGTCAAGAACCACATATCTACCCAATAGGCTTTTTATTGACTTGAAGCGCAGCTGCAGGTGCCTTTTCATCTTAGCATTCACAAAATCAAGCTTTAGTAGTTCTATAATAGATTTATTATCACAGTTTATAGAAATTGTAAGAACATGATTAACAGAAAATAAGTATATGCATAATAAGATTTTTAAGACATTCGACTTCTGTACAGGTAGTGTCCAAAGCTATCATTTCAAAATCAATTGTACTTCTCGCTATGATAGTTTGTTTACATAATCCCCAGGAGATCGCAGCTCCTGCTAGGGTAAAAACATATCCAGTTGTGGATTTCACATCATGTGAATTAGTTACCCAATTTGCATCTGAGTAACCTTCTATGATATCAGGGTGTCTAGTATAATAAAGTTTATAATCTAGAGTACCCTTAAGATATCTAAATACTCTGTCCAATGCAGTCCAGTGTGATAGGTTTGGGTTACTAGTGTATCTACTAAGTCTTCCAATAGCAATGCAATATCGGGTCTGGTCCTATTGGTTATGTACATAAGGGATCCAATCATCTGTGAATATATGTTGTTCTATAGGTGATCCTTTATTCTTCTTGAGAACAACATTATTGTCATAAGGTGCAATGACAGGTTTTTTGTCAAAGTACTCAAACTTTCTTAGCATTTTTTCAATTGAATGTGCTAAGGATATAGTATCACCCTCTTTGCATTTGGACACTTGCATTCCCATGATCAAGTTTGCTTCACCTAGATCTTTCATATCAAACTGGTTAGATAAATAATTCTTAGTGTTATTTATCAATTCCAGTGATGATCCTAAAATAAGGATATCATCAACATACCGCATAAGATAACACAACTTTCATTTGTATTTTTAGAATACAAACATTTGTCATATTCATTTGGTACAAAACCAAATTCTAAAATGACTTTGTCAAATTTATTGTGCCATTGCTTGGGAGCTTGCTTTAGGCCATAAAGTGATTTTACTAATCCGCAAACCTTCTTTTCTTGACCTTTGGCAATGAAACCTTCAGGTTGTTCCATAAATATTTCTTCTTCTAAATCTCCATTTAGAAATGCTGGCTTTACGTCTATTTGATGGATCAACAAATCATGAATGGAAGCTAAGGCTAGGAGGGTTCTAATAGAAGAGATCCTAGCTACATGAGAGTAGGTATTAAAATAGTCTAATTCTTTTTTTATGGGTAAAGCCTTTGGCTACTAGTCTAGCCTTGTATTTCTCTATGGTACCATCGGCTCTAAGTTTTTTTTTAAAGATCCACTTACAACCTATGGATTTACTACCTAAAGGTAGGTCTGCTAAAAACCAAGTATTATTCTCCATAATGGACTTGTACTCATCGTTAATAGCTTCTTTCCAAAAGGGATACCAGGAGAAGATATGGCTTCTTCATAAGTTGAGGGATCACCCTCTATCAAAATGTGAAGAATCATTCCTAAATTCTTGTCAATCCTTTCTCTTTTAGTCCTTCTAGGTTCTATGACTTGTTCAGATTGAGAAATGGATATTTGATCACGAGAAATAGTAGATTGAGTAAGAGAAGGGTTGGAGGAAGATGAAGGAGTTCTATCCTTGAAGGAAAATATATTTTTAAAGTAAACTGCATCTCTAGCTTCTATAATTGTGTTGTTAGAGATTTCATTTATTTCAAAATAGGTTATAAGAAATCTATTGGCATTACTATCTAGGGCATATCCTATGAACACAAAATTTACAGTCTTAGGACCTATCTTCATCTTTTTGGGTTCAGGAATTCCTACCTTAGCTAGACATCTTCAAACTTTAAGATAGTTAATCCTAGGGGTTCGTCCTTTCCATAACTCATATGGTGTCTTATCATTAATCTTACTGGATATTCTATTAAGGATATAACAGGCTGACAATAAGGCTTCTCCCCAAAGATTACCAGGGGCACATGAGCTGAGAAGCATGGCATTTATCATGTCTAATAGAGTATTCTTTCAGCAACTTCGTTGGACTATGGTGAATAAGGAGCAGTTACCTCATGAATAATTTTATGTTCTTCACAGAAGTTAGTCATTTCATTTGAGGTATACTCTCCACCATAATCTGATCTAAGGATCTTAATCTTTCTATCTAACTGGTTCTCAGCTTCAAACTTATAAACCTTAAATCTGTCTAGAACTTTATCTTTGGTCTTAAGAAGGTAGGTGCAACAGTACTTTGAAAGGTCATATATAAATGACAAAGTATTTTCTACCACCTCGGGTTGAGACCCTATTGGAGTCACAAATATCACTATGGATAAGTTCTAGGAGTTCAGAATCTCTATGAACAGATTTGAAAGGTAGTCTAGTGTGTTTGGCATGAACACAAATTTTATATTTCTGTTCATCATCAATAGGAGTCTTAGAAATAAGATCTAAGTTCATCATTCTTTTAATAGATCATAAATTCACATGACCTATTCTACCATGCCAAACATTTGGGGACTCAAACATTTGGGGATTCAACATTAGCAACAACCAGAGAAGAATTTGAAACTTTATTCATAGTACTTGAAATAAAAAGACCATCTTTTCCAAATCCTTTTCCTATATATAAGTCATTCTTGGAAAAAACTTTATTAGCCTCCATCACAATCTTGTATCCGAAGGCTACGAGTAGAGATCCACTGACTAGGTTCCTCCTAACTGATGGCACATGAAGCACATCATGGAGAGGTAGAATTTTTCTTGATGTCATCTTCAGATTTATTCTTCCTATTCCTACAATCTGTGCTGTTGAGCCATCTCCTAGGGTCATATCTTCTCCACCCGATTCCTGATAGTTTGAAAAACTAGAGCGATCAAAAGAAACATGAACATTTACTCCAGAATCCAACCACCAATCATCAAAATGGTAAGAAATTTTATTATAGGTTGATAGCTTATAGACCTGAAGGAGCTAGAAGGCCCATTCACAATCATGTTAGCCTCTGGATTTTTAGAGTCTTTCCCTTTGAAGGAGGTCTCCTTGGTGATTAGGCTTGGGCTTGCCATGGATCTCTAAAGGGTTTACTAAATAAAAATGGTTTAAGCTAAAAATAACGATTTAGATGATTTTAGTAATTTACCTTTAAATTTTTGGTTTTTTAAGTTTTGATAAGGTTGGGTTAGCTGTAGGGGCCGGATCCCAGCAAGCGGAGGTTCACTAGGAACACTTAAGTATCGGTCGCTTAGACGATTTTTTGCCTTGTTGACAGAATGGCGCTTTCGGCTTGTACCCAAACAAATCTCTACTTTAGAATTTAAAAATTAAATAAATTTACTAAATCAATAACCTGTTTATTTTAGCCCAAATTGAAATATTGAGTAGGGAAAAAGCTAGTATTCACAAAATATAGTAACACAATAATGTTTTTCTAAGGTGTCAATTTAGCTAATACAATTGTTACTAGTGTGACAAATCTTTTGACATATATTAAACAATTTCTTTAGCAAAGTATTACTAAATATGTGGCAATAATATATGGCAAATCAAGTTGACAACTTTTTTAAAAACAAGTTTGCTTAATAACTTGTTAAGGAGAGCACTATATAATGAATATAAAGCATTCACTGATCTTATGGTGAAAACAAAGTTTGCCTAACAAAATCCACTGATCTAATGAAATTAAAGCATTCAATGAATATAGAGAATATAAAGCATTCACCCATAATGTATTAATGAAATTTATAAAAGAAAATTATTAAGAGAGATAACAGAATGTTTGCAGTAGGAAATTCAGTAGGCAATTCTTAATAAATGAATATTTATTAAGAGATATAACGGTAGGAAATTCTTAATAAATGAATATTTATTGAGAGAGAGAATTGGTAAATAAATATTAATATAAGCAAATATTTAAACTAAGACAATTGTCTAAGTGTTAACAGGTAGAAATTTTTTATATAATGTAAACTATATAAGCAAATTCCAATTTTATATTCCGTTCACATTTAAAGTTTCAAATCGTTTTTTGGTGTACTATATCAAAATCTCTTTACATTTGCTAACAGAAAATAAGTTTCTGTAGACTAGTAAAGATTTATTGCTAACAAAAAATAAGTTTTTTATTGCTTGGATGGTAACAATAAATTTACCTAGATAAATAAAAAATTAATTGCTAACAAAATTAATCCAGTTATTGCAAAATATAGACAAATCTTGTTAACAGAATAGAAAATAATTTTCTTAGCAAATTTGGTAAAGACTTGAATGATAACAGTAAATAAGTGTTAACAATAGAAAAATGTTAACCGTATATATTAAAATTTTGTAGAATCAGTATAAAGAGAATGTTATATATATATATATATATTATATTTTGAATGAGGAGCAAAAGATTTTTAGGGTCTCAGGCGACTGAATCCGAAGAGGAAATCGAATCGGCATTCCGAACCGAAGCGAACCGGGCCGGGCCGGACAACTGCGTTAGCGGTGCGCGTGTGGCCCATGGGGCACCCACACAAATTGTTCTTTGCTTATCAAGAGCAAAGGAGGTGTGATATGCACAAGAAAAATTCTTTGCCCAACTAATGTGGGACTAAATAAAGGATGGGACTTGAGTTTTGCTCAAAAGATGCAGCAGTAGCTAACAATCAAAAATGGTATTTACCCGTTTCAAAACAAAAGAACAAGAAAACCTAAGATACATTTTTCATGAGAAAGAAGAAAAATGAAAGCCATAATACGTGCATGTGGAACCATAGTGATCGACTTAGACAACATAAAGTAAAAGGAATATATACCTAAAAGTGAACAATCAAGATAGTTGTAGAATGCTTGAACAATTGGCAGGATGTTCGCATTGTTTCAGAATGCACTGTTACCATTGAGTGAATACATCTAGAAAAGGGAGGCTACATTTTGGCTAGAATGAGATAAAATTTTATTAGGACTACTGGCCCATACTTATAGGAACGAAGTATATGAAAGCATCACCTAGCTAGAAATTTAAAAAAAAAAACATAAAACAATAAATGCATACAATAAAGATAATTAATCTATCTTTATCGCGCCCCAACAATGAAACTTGGTGAAAGCAAGTCTAACTTGGAGAGAGTAAAAAAGAGAAACTGGAAATCCCATAGGAAGTCAAAAGAGCACGAAAGAGTATGAGCAGCGGTCATCCAGGAGGAGTGAAGCGAAAAGAGTTGTCGGCACGTATGCCCTAGACAAGAGGGCGGTGCATAAAGACGCTCGGCCGAGAAAGTTGCGAGAACGTGGGTGCTCGACAAGAACTGATGCATGAAGACACTCGACCATGAGAGTTTTCGGCATGAGGATGCTCGACAAAAGCCGATGACGACATTCGACCCATAGAGTTGTTGGGACACGAAGTCCCTCGAAAAGAGTAGTAGTCAAATCAAATGGTCATCGCCGATGGTAGCGATGTCGAGAGAGAGAGAGAGAGAGAGAGGGGCAGGTAGAGTCCAAATGCTCTGTCTCAAGTTGAACATGTCAAGAATGTTACAACTTGAAATAAAGAGTAGCACAACTTGGAACACAGAGAAGCACAAACGCGCCCGATACCAACGAGTGAGTTGCGAAGAGAGACCAAATCAAGTAAGTTACGACCAAGAGAAGAGGGAACGCAGAATTATAGTCCCACAATTTGTTTTACATCCCATTCCCACATCAGAATATAAAAGAAGGGGAAAAAACAAAATAGATCGTTGTATCATAGTGTCTTGGTTTCATAGAACTCGCAACTAAAAAAACAGAGCCAGTCATCGAAGAACTTTGTAGACGTCGCCAGAGATCGGGCAAGTGATGGACAAAAAGACGTCGAAGAAGAGAATACACAATCACATATCTAGAGTTGGAGAGGGACTTTTTGGAGATTAGAATCTTGACATCTCAAATCAGAGGAGAAGAAGAAGGAGAAGTCTTGTATGCCAGGGAAGATCATCCATAACGGATATCGACGAGGACATTGGGAGTGTATTAGCGTCGAGCAGAGGCAATAAACTTGAAGACGATGCAACAGAGCGAGAGGCCATGGTCGCTTGGATCAAGCCTGGACGTCGAAGGCGATGGAGATGACCGGAGATGAAAATTCAGAGGCAAGTAAGGCTGCACACGAGGCTGGAGTGGCCAGCCAGGGGTGCACAGGGCCGCTGCTGACAGTGGCTTCCATAGGAGTTGAAGAGGGGATGGTGGCGTTTGTTGGCGCTGGCAGACAGCTATCCGGAGAGGGGGGTGACGGCCCTGCTGGTGGCTCGAGTAGAGCAGAGTGTTGCAAAAGGGTCTAGGGCTCTGGTTTGGTACAACACAAGGAGGAAGAGAGGGCTCGAGATAGAGAAGGGTGCTCGGCAGGGGGGACTTTTGCTTTAAGTTCTGGTGAAGAAGTATTTTTTCTTTGTCTTTTTTTAAAAAAAATTTAAAATTTGGGCCGTAGTAGGACATCAAAATGGACAAAGCATTCTGTTGTGCGTACAAGTCCGGCACGATAAATGGTTCGACCGTGGGCCTTTCGATTGAATTAATGAACAGAGCTTGGACATTTTTTGGATCAGTTTAAAAATCGGACCCGAACACGGTCGTATCCATGTCGGACCCAATTTGTCTATGGACCAACTGTGGAGACTCCTTTTGGTTTTGCATCAATTATGTCATATTGACGAGAATATCATCTGTCACGTCCCGGCTCGAAAAATTGTTCGTCCTCGCTTGATTTCACCGAATCGATCGTCCTCGCTGGGACGTGATGTCGTACGAGTCCGTAGTTGCACTCGTACAAGACAAGATGACAGGTTCTCAAAATGGTTATCTTTGATTTAACATTTAGCAACGGAAGAAACAGAATGTACGAAATAATTATCTTTATTCAATAAGCAGCAGAATTACAAAGTCTTTCAATAGTCCAAATGAATCATGCCAGATTGACTTACAACACTCAAGTTCTCTCTTGCCCACAAAGGGTTTTACTGTTCCATACATCGTGTATTCTATATCTCGGCTGTATCATCATGTTGCAAGTCCAGACGTCAATGCGGCCGCACGCCTAAAAATGCTATGACATTCCAATGCCTCAGCGCGTTCAAGCGAAGATTCGCCACGAGCAATCCATTCCATGCATCTGTAAACAATCTGGTGGGAGATCAGTACTAATCCTCTCGCGTACTGATCAGACCCACTTTACTAAACCGATATTAAGTAGATATATGAATCATGCAGCTTAAGTTGTGATCTTTCTATCTTGTCTTAGGGTCAATTTCATGGCATATTCGAAAGCAGTAAACATGTATCTCATGGCAAGCATGTTATCATTATTTACGTAAGCAAGCAGGTAACATTCAGCAATCTCGTGTTGTTTCATGGCGCGGCTTCTTACCAACATTGATGCACTTATCATTGCACCGACGCAAGGTGAATATGCCTATCATCTTTCCATGTCATGTTATAAGTGATCTTTGTGCAGGATCTCTGTGTGCCTGCACTTTCAGCCTACCGGCCCCTATCTATATGAAGGTCACTGGCATTGCAAGTCATAATGGCATCTCTCAATGGTACGATGGTGACTACTTCATCCTAGGTTGCTACCACCATTTTCTGAAGTACTCCCGAACGAGACCAGTATTTGTGGTGCTTCATTTTCACTAGTTGGTCGCAAGCGTCTCTAATGAAAATGTCCCACATAATACCCATCTCAATTCCCTTTCTAATTCGACGGTCCCGGTTCTCCCGGTGTACATGTTCGAGGGATAAACATATCTTGTGCACAAGCTATTCGTGACCATGCAATCGCGTCTAACTCATAAAACCAAATATAGTTTGAGTCCGAAACTCGACTATCGCGTCATCTCAACTTTCAATTCATCCATCTCTATTTCCATTGGCACAATATCCCAACTCAATGTTCATCAAAAGAACATCCCGCGGAATGCCATAAACATTTCGAGACATCATGCCACATTCAATAGTTATTCGATATCCTCTGAGTCGTGCATTCCATATTCTATGCCTTAGTGTTCAATGTTTTCCTACTCATTCATATGATGCACGTCTCGACATGATCTTTCAATGTGCTAGACTTATGTTCATTCCCTCTGACTCGTGCACTAAGGCACACCTCGATAGAGTATTCAATGTTCTACAGCTCGTGCACTGAGGCACTCGTACCAATATAGTATTTCGATATTCTAGCATACTAACTCGTATACGGAGGAACACATTTGATTGATGTTCAACGACTCGTGCCTTGAGGCACGTTTTGATCCAATCGTTCAATGTCTCGTGACTCGTGCATTTGATGCACTCGCTGATACAGTTATCCCATGTCCATATGGCTTGCGCACCGAGGCGCTCGTCTTTACGATATTTCGATGTTCTATGATAACTCGTACATTTGATGTACGTTTCAATTCAATTGTTCTATCTAGTGTTTGACGTGCACTATAATTTCTCTCAATCGAGCCACGCCCGTGGACTCGATAGGTTAACTTAGCATACAATGGTACATTTTACTTAGGCATGGCGGAGTAGGAAAGAAGGATCAAAGTCCTCCCACCTTATGTCGATACGCCTTGTCGTTTCGTCGAGCCGATGCGGTTCGATTTCATAACTTTGTTGTACGGCCAACTCTTCTTGACTTAGCCATTCGAGCACTTCGTGCTCTATTGAAATACTCGACTGTCGGCCTACCGTGCCCTTGCCTCAGTCTATTGCGAAGCGATGCTTTGGTTTTGCAGACTCTGTTACAAACGAGGCAAAATGTCGATCTCTTATAATTCAGCATAAACACGTAGCCTGCACACGAAGCCAACTAAAATCAATACTTATCTGAACCGGACTTATGCTTTGCATCGATTCGATATTGGGTCTTCGAATTGACTCAATGCTTTATTTCAGGCCAACTTAACTCTTTGCATCAATCCGACTCGACGCATTCCTCGGGTCAACCTAACTCTTGTATCGATTCACATTGATACTTCTTCGGGTCAACGCAACTATTCGAGTCAACGACTCAGCATAATACATCGTATGGAACAGAACATTACACCGTCGGGGTTAGGGAGCTTATGTCCACCATCATACTTAAGTATGGCTTGTAATACATGCTTATTTTACAATGAATCAAATAAAATTGGTAGAGCATTTCTGATTGCTAAATCTAATTACTTTAATATGTGCAATGATTAGTGTACATAGCGATTTCTCAGTGATACATAAACTAATCAAAAATTGCATTATTGAACGCGATCAATCGAGTAACATCTGGAATTAACGTGTGCCGACGAGTTAAGTTATTATATTATGTATGCATGTGAACCAATCTCTGTGAGTCTGCTACCATCGGATCTATATTCTGGTATTCAAAGTTATCATATATTTATGATGGTCCGAATTTGTCCACGGACCGTCCGATTGAACTAACAAACAGTTACTGTCAGTGTCAGTCCGATCCGAACTCAAATGGTGGACTGTTCGTGTCCGTTCGGCCTGAACTCATTTTTATTTTCGGTCCAAACTCGAACAATGACTGTCCGTGTCCGTCCGGCTCGTTTATATCCCTAACTTTCAGATTCTTGTTATAGAAGTAAATGTTACCTCCCCGGAATGATGGAACACCACAAAGCAAGATATATAGGATGACTCTTGTGCTCCAAACATCAACTTCAAAATCGTAAGTACGTTTCAGAACCACTAGAGCCATGTAATAAGGGCGGCCCATAAACTCACTTTAGGTCATTGATGCTATGTCTTTGTTCTGTTGATGTTGACGTATCTTTGTCTGCGAGGGGGAGAAAAGGTCGCAATAGAGAGAGAGGAAGGTGAGGGCGAGAAGGTTCGTGGTGAGGGTGGCGGGGTCGCATAGGCTGCTACCACTGCTGTTGTTGATGTGTCATTGGCAAAAACTTCAATTATAGTTGGAAAAAGCTAATTTACCCGCAGGCGGACTGGTCCGACCATCGCGTGGCAGCATCCTATTGGCCCCTCCTGTATTCACGAATTCCATGCTGGTTGACCTGCCAATGGGATCGCAACATGTGGCAGACGGACTGGTCCGCAGGCGGACAACGTAACGGTATTGTTTAAACAATTAAGTCCCCATCTCCCTGTTTGTGTTAGGGCCGGCGTCAGGGGTAGGTTAAAGTTGTGGTTTGTGTAAAAAGTAGCCGTCTTTCTTCTCCTACTGTAGGTATGGAGAAGTTGGAGAGGTGGGTATTTCATTCTTATAATTTTTCTTCTTAATTTTGAGTAAGGAAATATATGAACTTTTTCAACAATTTGATTACTTGAATGAGCTTGTGCTAGCATTTGAGAAATGCATAGGATTTTAAAAATTTTGCATTAAATCATGAAAGGCACTTATTTTGGCCATAGATCTTTGTATTAAGTTATTGAATTGAATTTCTATTAATGGTTGTATCTCTAATCTTTGATGGAGTGAATTACGTGGATAGGATGTTGGAGGCTTCTACTTGAACAGTTGAACATCATTTATTTATAGATTTCAATTAATGGTTAGTCTTCTTTCTAAAAGAACTATGACTAATTTTGTATATTTATTTGTTGGTTTCTTGAAATACCCTGTAGTTATTAATACATAATTTTCTTTGGCTTATATAGATAATCAAGTATCTTCAAAAATGAGTCGAGCACCCAAGTCACAAAAAACTATGCTTTCGTTCTATAAGGCAAACAACAATAAAAAATTAAAAAAAGATAGTCTAAGGGGACTACATCTAGAGAAGTGGGTGAGCAACATCCTTCCAATGACGACGATGAGCAACATCATTTAAATAAAGTTAATGGAAGATGTCCTCCTTCCGTTGAAGTTCATGAAGTACGTCGTTCTAAAGTTCAAAGAGTAATTGACGAAAAAATGGGGAATTGAGTACTTGCTATCTATATTTACTGTATCTTTCTTTTCAGTTATTGTCTATGACAGATTTTGAATCTTCGAATTTACAAAAGAAACTTTCTCGAATTTTTGGCATAAATTTTTAGAACTTTATAGTAACTATTAGTTAGCCTACCCAACTCAAATCATGGTTCTGCCCCTGGTGAGCACTGTATCGAGCGGAGCATCACGAACACCACACCCCCTTACTGTAGTGCCCCGTCCCTACATCGTGCCCCGTTGTTCGTCCACGGGGTGCGCGAGAAAGGAACACTGTCGCTATCGACTCGGTCGGGACCGATAGGTCGGGATCGATCAAATCGATCGAACGGGAACGGTTGAATTAAGATCCATTCCCCGTTATGGAATGGCTTCTTCGGAACCAAGTCCCATATTCAGCGGGTTGCGCCTCAAGGATAGACTCTGCGGCTGATTCGGGAGAGACCTCCCGTTGCTCTGCTTTTCACGCCGCTTGCGTTGGTTTTGGCTTTATTTTTTGAATACATTTTCGTGAATGTTTTCGATGGTTTTCATGGCTTACGTTTCGAACTTCGCATTCGTATCGAATTTCCTTGAATAACACAGTGTTCCAATCGGTTGTTTGTGCGATTTCAGGTGATCGCGTAGGCAACGTCTAGCTTGGCCAACCAATTTCTCGCCTCAAGTAAATACTAAGGTGAGTGGCTGACCCTTCTTCCTTCGACCCTCTTCTCTAATACATTATCGATACTAGACATGTGCTATGCTAGATGTAATGCAACGACATGAATGATATTCCGATGAACGGTCACACGACATCCCACGAACACGAACTATACAAATGATTGTCATATAATATTATGGTGCTTGCAATTAACGTATCATATAGAACCGTGCTAAGGAAAGACGAATCGATTAAATGAATGTCGCAACAATACATAAAGATGTGCCTTGAAATAATAATTAACTTAGCACGGTCATAGACAACTTGTCGACAAGGGCGATTGTTTCTTCGGACGGTATCACGAGGCCAAGGGACCGTTCCGGCCTAGGAAGAAACACGGATAGCTATGTCGGATGCATGCCACCAGGGGTGGCCCTGGGCCCGGGCAACCTGGGCGATGGCCCAGGGCCCAAAAGTTTTAGGGGGCCTCAATTTTTTTCACAAAAACCTAATAGCTATACACAGAAATTAAATTCTGCGGTTAGAAAAAGCTGCGACGGCTCTTCCGAAATGGACTCTTCCTCTTTTTCTTTCTCCAATCTCTATTGTGTCTTCTCCACTTCCCAAAAAAATTATGAAGACCAATAGAGGTAACGTCTTCCTTTGGAATTCTTTAAAGTTTTCTCTTTTTATTGATCCTCAATCCATTCTTCACTGTCCACAACATCTTCCCTGTTACTCTTCTCCAAAGTCTAAACTTAATTCATTTCTGCAGTTCTACTTGTTCGTGTAGAGAAAGTTTTAGATTTTGTTACGGAAGTAATCGAAGTGGAGTCGTACAAATCAGCAAGAAATTTGATCATTAATTTTCAAATTCTGAAAGAGGTAATTTTTTTCTATAATTAGATTGGGTCTATTGTTATATTTATCTGGTTTAATTTATTCAGTTATTTGTTTGTATCAACATTCTATCAATCGGTTGTACAAACTAGGATAATTGGGTTATATTTTGATGTCTGTCAACCGTTTGTTATATTGTTACTGTCATGCATCTGAATTTATAACTAGGATGATTGGGTTGCTATTTTGATGTCTGCCAACTGTTTGTTATATTGTTACTGTGACACTGTCAAGCATCCCGGACTTCTTTTTCTGGCTAGATTAGTAGATTGTAACATTGTTGGATATGGACCATATGGTAACCTGTAGTCTGCAGCAAGTGCTTTATTTGAGTAAACAATAAACATGACTTTGTTTTGATTCTACTGTCAATTTTAATTTGTTATAATTGATGAAATGTCAAGAACTTGAACTATCCTTTGTCATCAAAGAAGCCCTTAATTATCTTTTCCAACCGATGTTAGCTAGCATGCCCTTAATTTTACATTGTTGTGGTCAATTATACTTTGTTATTGAACATGGCTTTGTTCCGGAGATGACATTGTTCTGGGCACATCACAATTTCAAATTTTTAATGGTTAGTTATCATGTAACCTATTGTTCATTTTTAAAATATTGGCATATTGGCATTGTTGTGGAGTGTGGACACAGCACAATTTCAATGGTCAAATTATCATGTAATCTTTGAATCACATGTCTTTGTCATTATACATGAGTTTCATATTTAATTATATTGCATTTATTTAGTTAAACGTCTCTTATTCTGTGTCATTATTTCATATATGTGTTTGTCCTGTTTTTTTCCTTCAATATGAAATGTGTCATTATCTTCATCCTGTAGAAAATATATGTCAAAAGAACAAAGGAGCATGTTTGTAAAAAAAATCATCTTGTTATGCCATATGCATTTTTTTCCATAAATATGAATTTATGAAATGTGGCACCAGTGTCAATTTCATCTTGTAGAAAATTGAAATATGATAGCTACCCTCCTTTTCGTTGAGCATCAAATTTCCAAAGGTAAATCATTGTGCAAGAAAACCAAAGGAGCATGCTTCATGTTTGTTAGCTCCTGTTGATGTCAAAAGAACAAAATTGAGTTTGTTTCTCATTTGCATCTTCTCATATTACCATCATCAACCAAATTAGTATTAATCATAATACTTTAGTTACTGATTATGTTATATTAATTAGTTTTTTATGTTCTTTGTTTTTTATTAATTCTTTTACAGATCAGAAAAATAAAAGTTGCTGATCAGTTTTGGTATTTGAGCACTGCAATTGAGAATTCAAAAGCTCTACTCTCTAGGACTCCAAGTTTTATCTTTCCTTAATTTCGGTATTCCTTAATTTCAATATTGACCAAAATATGTTTCCTAGAAAACAAGCTTCTGGAAGTTCTAAAAGAAAAAAAAATGAAGAGAGAATGACTCAAACTATAAAAGGATCTATGGATAAGTATGTTGTTAAAGAAACAAGGGTAGTACAAGAAAACTTGATAAAAAAAATCTAGACAATCAATCTGTAGAAGAAAATCATCTTGAGAAAATTATAGAAAATGATACTATTGCAAACACTGAGGATACCGATCAAGGTGAAAATAATGAGGAAAACGAAAACAACAATTATTCTTTAAATATATATGATCCAAGAGTTTGGGATAATCTTAATACAAAAATGAAAGATTTACTTGTTGAAAAAGGTCCCATTAGGGAGTTTAATTTTGAATGCCCTCGTGATGAACATGGTAGACATTTTTCTCCAGAGTATTATAAAAGATTGCTTCCAAACAAAAGAAGTTATGATAGAAAATGGCTAGTCTACTCAAAAGAGTTAGATAAAGTATTTTATTTTTGTTGTAAGCTTTTCAAAACAATGCACTCAAGAAGTCAATTAGCAGAAGAAGGATGTAGAGATTGGAAACATCTTAGTGAGAAGCTTAGAGAACATGAAAAAAGCCGTGAACACTTTGCTAACTTGAGATATATGGTAGAGTTACAAGTCAGACTAAAAAAGATAAAAAACAATTGATAAGGAATTACAGGAACAAATTAAAAAAGAAACACATCATTGGAAATGAGTTTTGATAAGAATAGTAGCAGTTGTAAAATGTTTGGCTATACATAATCTGACATTCCGTGGAAAGAAAGAAAAAATTAATGATGATTCTAATGGTAATTTTCTAGGCTTGACTGAAATGATTGTCGAGTTTGATCCAATAATGCAAGAACATTTTCGACAAATTAGAGAAAAGGAGATTCATTATCATTATCTTAGTCATAAAATTCAGAATGAACTGATAGCTAATATATCATCAAAAGTGAAAATTGCTATAATTGAAAAAGTAAAAAAACAAAATATTATTCTGTAATCCTTGATTGTACTCCCGATGCAAGCCATAAGGAGCAAATGACATTAATATTACGGTGTGTTGATGTGTCAACTACTCCTGTAAAAATTGAGGAGTACTTTGTAGAATTTTTGAATGTAGAAAACACAACGGGATTGGGCCTTTTCAATGATTTGCTTGCTGCATTAGAGTCTCTTGGTCTTGATGTTGATAATATTATAGGTCAAGGTTATGACAATGGCTCTAACATGAAAGGAAAACATCAAGGTGTTCAAAAAAGATTACTTGATATAAATCCTAGAGCATTTTACATGCCATGTGGTTGTCACAGTCTTAATTTAGTACTATGTGATATGGCAAACTCTTGTGCTAAAGCAAAATCATTTTTTTGAGCATGTCAATGCATGTATACAGTATTTTCCCATTCTACAAAAAGGTGGAGTGTGCTACTTGATTCTTTAGATGGTTTAACACTTAAGTCATTGTGCACCACACGGTAGGAAAGCCACATTGAAAGTGTCAAAGCTATTAAATCACAAGTTGGCCAAATCAAAGAAGCTTTACTTAAAGTAGCAGATCTTATTGATGATGCAAGATTATCTAGGGATGCTAGATTGTTAGCAACACATGAACTTAGTAGTTTTGAGTTTTTATTAAGTTTGGTTATTTGGTATGATATTTTGTATAACATAAACTCGGTTAGTAAATCTTTACAATTAGAAAATATGCGTATCGATGTTGCGGTGAAACAATTGAGAGGACTTGTTTTTTTTTTTTGAAAATTATAGGGAAAAAGGTTTTACATCTGCCATGAATTCTGCTAAAGAAATTGCTTATGAAATAGGAGTTGAACCTGTATTTCCTGAAAGACGTCAAACTTTTAGGAAAAGACAATTTGATGAGATTTCTAATACTGAGAGAGAACCACAAACAGCCGAAGAATGCTTTAGAACTGATTATTTTCTTGTAGTTGTAGATATTGCTCTTTTAGAGTTGAGGAGTAGGTTTGAACAATTGCATAGTTTTGAAAAGGTGTTTGGATTCTTGTTTGATGGACTACAGTTAATATCATTGGAGGAATATGATTTAAGAAATTATTGTGTAAATCTTAAATCTGCTCCAAAAAAGATGATGTATCTGATGTTGATGCTCATGATTTGTTTTTAGAAATAAAATTGTTCCAAGAGATGTTACCTCCAGAAGCATATAAACCAAATGAATCTTGGACAGCTATTAAAATTCTAGAGTATGTAGTAGAGATAGATATTTTTCCTAATGTATTAATTGCTTATCAAATTTTATTAACTCTTCATGTGACTATAGCATCAGCTGAAAGAAGTTTTTCGAAGTTAAAACTGTCAAAATCTTATTTGAGGACTACAACGAGCCAAGATAGATTAAATGGATTAGCAATTCTATGCATTGAAAAAGATATGTTGGATGACATAACATATGAAAATATAATTGATGACTTTGCTTCAAAGAATGCTAGAAGAATGCATTTGAGATGATAACTTTGGTTTGATTGGTTGTACAAGAATCTGAATATTTGTTTTTCTTTTGAAGGTAGGTGTTGATCTGGAGCTATTTTGCATAGTTGGACAGAAAGCATGTATAGCTGGACAAAAAGTATTTGAGATAATGTTGACATATTGCTGGAGATGAAGCTGCTAGACAAGAATGCTGTTATTTTTAGATAATATGTTGGTTTAATTTTGCTAGTGAAAAGAAATCAATCAATATAGATGATTTTTTTTGAAATTTCATTTTTTTGGCTTCAGAGAAAATATTCAATCCTCTTTTCTCCATTTTGTAGTTCTTTCGTATTATTGAAAGATGTTTTCACTTTATATGTCATTCGATTATTTAATTACTTTGCTATAAATTGTTTGACTTTCGAAAGTCAAATTTTTAGGAGGACCTTTTTTTAACTTTCTTCCTGGGCATAAATAACTTCAGGGCCGCCCCTGCATGCCACGGTAGGCAGTGGCTTTCAACGGGGCTCGCTACCTGCGCTGAAAGACCTCTGTCTACCAAGCTATATGTCCAGGATGGCTTGTCGTGCCAGTGACCTTCACGAATGCACTCTATTATGTTTTATTATTATCAACATGACAGGGAAGAACATGGTAAGTTTACGCTACGACGGCGCACTCTGTCGGGGGTAAGATCTATCGTCGTTATACGGTTGTGCCTTCAAATATAAGTTGAATTGAGTAGGATGGCTAGAAACTTCACTAAACAATTGCATGCACGCTCACTTAACTTCTTCAACAAATGAGAGAACGGGAGTTAAATTGTCACGCACCAGTACAAAGTGTAAAGTGCTGACCCTCGCTCTCAACAGGTACTCGGAACCAGGACAGCGTGCCAAGGAACTTAAGTCGACGCTGTAGAAGCATGGAAATTCACAACCAGAAGACCCATGCGACAGACAATCTATACGTCAGAGCTCGGAAAAAAACAACAAAAGCAGCAAATATAGACATGGAAAGAGAACTTTTTATTTTCACACATAAAAGTTTATTACATGTCTAGAGAAGGCTGTACAAAGGAAAACTTCTACAAAGGAAAGATCCTAAGTCTACGGCCAGCAGTCGCCATGCGCCTCCAGTCAGGCGCAGCAGTCGCCATGCGCCTCCAGCCAGGCACAACAATCACCATGCGCCTTCAACCGGGCGCATCTCACAATGCGCCCTCAGCAAGGCGCATTCCTTCAGCAGCTCAGTTATGTGCATCCCCAGTTATGTGCATCCCTTCAGCAGCCCAGTTATGTGCCACTCTTCCAGCCAGGCTCACCTGGCCGAGTAGGATGAGGGTGGCTATAAACCCCCCATCCAGAGAAAGAGCCTCCAAAGACCAAGGAAGACCGTAATCGAAATACGGCTAAAGGAGCAGCTTTCAACACAACCAGAGTGGACAACACCCACTTTGAAGGAAGAAAGAGCCTAGCACCGCCATTCCGATCACGGCTCTTCCGGAATAACGAAGACGAGGCCCGAGCATCCCTATCTTTGGATGCAACAGGCACCTTCCGTCTGCCTCGGAAGCCCTCGACTCCGTCTTTTGGATGTAACAGTCACCTTCAAGTGCAGCAACGACGACATGGCGTCTCATCTTCACCCTCGGGAGCACTTCGTCAACAGAATGCACTCGAGTACCCAAATTTATGGTTGGAAGTACGTGAGAGAACGAGAAGCAAACCCTCTCTCCATGCCACTATTTATAGGCCGGGCAGATCAAACCCACGTGCCAAGTGGATGGCTCTCCGAATTATAAGCAATGAACTTGCATTTAATGGATGAACCAGACGCCTCGAATTCAGCCAAACGGCTATTTAAAGCACTCGAGGAACGAAACAGCCGCACGCGCCCTTCGACTTCAGGCGCATCACACAGATGCGCCCTTCAGAGCCAAGCACATCACAGAGGATGCGCCCCCATGCGTCCCAGTGGAACGCTAATCGACGCGCCCCCTCAGCTGTCCATCGAATGTCACAAACATTAAATGCTGAACTGACAGAGTTGGCAGCACATCTCCCAAAGTCTGAACGGTCGGCAGATTTTTCAGAAGACGAAGCGTCGGCAACGTCAGCATCATCATGACTTTACTCCGACAGCTACTGCCACGTGGCCACTCAACCACCCGCATGCGCCTCCGCGGCCATACGCCCAAATCCGCATGCGCCTCAAAAGCCATGCGCGCCAGACTGCTCTCTGATCCCAAAAGACAGAAGGAAAGTCTCCATCTGAAGCTCCGCATGCGCCTCAAAAGCCATGCGCCCCAGACTGCTCTCTGATCCCAAAAGACAGAAGGAAAGTCGCCTGCATGCGCCTCAAAAGCCATGCGCCCAGAATGGTTCGTGACTCCTAAAGGTTACGAGCCAAAGTCTCCTCATGCGTCCAATCCAAGGCGCATCCTACCAGATCATCCCCCACCAAATCTGAGATCTCCGAGCCATGGGTCGACGACACATGTCCTTTGACTCAACTCATCCAAGATCTCAGCAACAGAAAGATCTTCTCCTCTGCTACGTGCCGGCTCACAACAGCAGTATGAAGAAGTTAACCCCTCGATCAGGGCGCATCACCCATGTGCCTCCATCAGCAATCAACACATGGCGTCCCCACGTACCGGCGCATCCTACATATGCGCGCATGAGCAGCCAACCTGTCCAGCTATAAATAGAGGAATCATTTCCTTCTTCGACACACACACGGAGACAGATACGAACGAACATACCACCAGAGAGGCAGATACATACACTCAACGTCTTTCTCCTCTCAGCAAGCTCTAACACCCAGAGCAATCCAAACCTTCAGAGAACCGATAACCGTCGTCAGCTCGTCAACGGAGTCAACACATTACCACTCGCTCCATCGGCACAAGGGACCCAGATTAAACAAAAGTGTACTTCTATGACTACATCTAAGTCCTATATTGTAACACTGTTATGTTTGTATTGAAATTTACAATCAAAGAATTTTAATGGCAAACAAATGCTCCTTTCTTTTGAAGCCTTGCTAGCGCGAAGGCTTACTCTGCAATATTTTGAAGACTCAATCCAACTGCATTTTGCAGCACAAACTCTCGTCGATCCCAGGTCTTAGAGAGTCATTTTGTTGTTTTGTAAAAATGGATGTAAATGTATGGAATGACTATCTCATCGATGTCGGTTGTAAGTCCGAGAGATCTCTTTTGTAATCGAGTCTGTAATCTAACTTATTATCAATAAAAATGCAAGTTTTCTTCTCTATATAATGTGTTTAATTTCTCTGCGTACTCTTGAAAATGCTGTTGTTTCGGATAACCTTATGAACCGTCTTATGCAAGCGCAACTTAGGCTTGCACGGCATCATGCCCCGGGGGACGATTATCGATTCTACCGAATCGGGGCGTGACATAATGGTATCAGAGCACGACTTTACGTCCTTGGCCTCCTGTGTCGAGTTTTTAGTCTCAAAATCGTTGGTCTCATATCGATGAGATATATCGTTCCATACGAGTGAGCCCGTAATAAGTTTTGTGACTAATATATTTTGCCATCAAAAATCCCAGAAGGCACGACAGTGAACGTGGCGACGAACGAAGAAAATGCTTCGAGCGGCTCGAGTAGCTCGAGACCTGGACCCTCTAACGATGCCATGGAGCGGATGTTGCGCATGCTGGAAGCGCAACAACGATAAACTGAGGAGAGTCAACGCCAGAATGAGCAACATCGACGGCAGACAGAGGCACGCCAGACTCAGTTCGAGGCCCGATTCGATGCACAATTCAAGCTGCAGCAGAAACAACTCGATACTCTTCAGCAGATCGTTCAAACAGTTGTGGCCAAAAACAACAACTCTGCGACAACCTATGTCGTAATCGAGCCTGCGGCCAGACAAAGTGAAGTCGAACCGGAGGTACCCGAGCCTATGTCTGCAGCACCGAAAAGTTCCAACTTCAATGTGTCAAAATTCACAAAGAGCTGTCGTACTTCCTTCAACGGCACAGAAGATCCCTCCGTGGCGATCGACTGGTTGGAGGAACTGGAAGATAAATTCGAGCTTCTGGGTGTCGAAGAGTCCAAGAAAGTCGTATGTGCTCAACTTCTATTCCGATTGAACGCGCACGACTGGTGGGCCGTGCAAAAGCGAGCGATCAGACGCGACGACGAGATATCATCAATTTCTTGGGCCACCTTCTGAGAGGCGTTCGAGATCGAGTACCTCCCCGAAGCTGTTCGACAAGAGAAGAAAAAATAAATTTATGCAGCTAAGGCAAGAGAATATGACGGTACGGCAGTATGCAGCAGAGTTCAATAAGTTAGCCAAATTTGTTGGAGAATTCCTGTCCTCCCTGGCAAGTCGTGCTCGACGGTTCGAAGTGGGTCTACGACCATCTATTTATGCCCATGTATCTGTTCCGTAATACAAAACGATGGGAGAGTCTCTCAACCACGCCCTCCGCCTTGAACGCCAATACCCTCCAGGTGCTGCCGGCACTGTGCATACCTACAATCACAAACGCCCTAGCCACGCGAGAGAAAACAACGTGACCAAGCGTCCGAACAATGGGCACCAGGGCGGACATCAGGCGCGGAACCAGGGACCTCACTGCACCAAATGCAACCGGAACGGACATCTTACCGTCGACTGTGAAGTTCAAAATGGCGGGTGTTTTATCTACAAAAAAAGGGGCCACTATCATGGAGACTGCCCGAACCGAAGAAAAAACAACTCGAATATGCCTCAGCCTCAACATCACCGTCCAGGGAATCAAGGTCCAGCGCCTCGAGCCTCTCAACCCACACCGTAAAATGGCCAGGATCGTCGCCCCAATGCCCAGGGCCGCGTCTACGCCATGACTCGAGATGAAGTGATTGCATCAAATACGGTCGTGACATGTATACTAAATTTTAATAATGTTCCTGCTCGTGTACTATTTGATTCAGGCGCTTTGCATAGTTTTACATCGGCGGACTTTGCCGTCGAGCACAAATTTTCGATAATATCATTAGATCTCGACCTTAACATAAGTACACCTTCAGGCACACCAATACTCACTAATTTAGCCTGCGTCGACGGGATTATCTGTATCGGTGGTCAAAAGATCGGTCTTGATGTGATAGTTCTAGACATGAAGGACTTTGATATCATTCTGGGAATGGATTGGCTCGGGCCGTGCAATACAACCATAGACTGTGCCAGAAAGACGGTCACCTTCCGCATACCAGGAGTGCCTGAATTCTACTTTTCGTGTGGTGAGACGTCGTCGACCTGCATGCTGATCTCGACAATTTCTGCTCGAAGGATGCTGCATTCTGGGTGGGAAGGCTATTTGGCGTCCGTCCGAGACATGCGACATGATGGTGCAAACGCGGGTCAGACCGACATTGTGGCAGAATTCCCTGATGTGTTCCCGGACGAGCTACCCGGCATGCCCACGACCGAGAAATTGAATTCAGCATCGATACATTCCCCGATACTCGATCGATTTCCAAGGCCCCGTACAGAATGGCTCCCGCCGAGCTGAAGGAACTCAAGGTCCAGTTACAAGAGTTGCTTGACAAAGGGTTTATTCGGCCTAGTGTTTCACCGTGGGGAGCGTCCGTGTTGTTCGTGAAGAAAAATGATGGGTCCATGCGTCTGTACGTCGATTACCGAGAGCTGAACAAGGCCACCATCCGGAACAAGTATCCATTGCCCCGCATAGACGACTTATTCGATCAATTGTAAGGATCCTCGGTATTTTCGAAGATTGATCTCCGCTCAGGCTATCATCAACTCAAGATCAAGTCAGATGACGTACAAAAGTCAGCCTTTCGCACTCGGTATAGCCACTACGAGTTCCTGGTGATGTCATTCGGCCTGACGAACGCCCCTGCCGCCTTCATGGATCTGATGAATCGGGTATTTTGACCCTTTCTTGATAAATTCATGGTAGTCTTTATTGACGATATTCTCGTCTACTCGAAGGACATGGCGCAGCATGCAGAATATTTGTGGACCGTGCTCCAGACACTTCAAGAGAATCAGTTGTATGCAAAGCAGAGTAAGTGCAAATTTTGGCTCAGTAGCGTATAAGTGCGAATTTTGGCTCAGCAGCGTATCCTTTCTTGGTCATATCATTTCGTCCGAAGGCATTGCAGTCGATCCGAAGAAAGTGGAAGCTTTTTGTTGATTGGAAGCGGTCTGCGTCTGCTAGTAAGATTCGAAGCTTTTTTGGTTTGGCGGGATACTATCGATGCTTCATGAAAGATTTTGCGAAGATTGCATCGCCATTGACTCGTCTCACTCAAAAGGGAGTCGTGTTTGAGTGGTCGGATGACTGTGAGACTTCCTTCCAGGAGCTAAAGCAGCGACTAATTTTGGCCCCTATACTCGCACTTCCGGATGGGCCAGAGGGTTTTCAGATATTCAGCGATGCTTCAGGCCAGGTGTAACGCCCCAGTCCCAAAATTTGTAGGACTATGAATGCGAATACATGCCAGCTACGTATCAAGTGGACTCCAGCCCAGCTCGAATACGTATAAGCTGTATAGTAATGACCAACTATCTATATTAATTAATAATATCTAAGTCTCAATCCACAGTAAAATAGAATACAGGAATGAACAACATATAACCTAGTGTGCACCCCATGCTACAGTTGTTCGAATAGACCAGAAAGAAATAACTTGAGTCTACAAATACTAGGCTGACAAGCAGAATATAAATGAATAGAGATAAATATATAACCACCAGAGATACCTGAAACAGTAAATATCAACCATCATGATCAGCTACCAACTCCGCTTAGTCGAATACCTGGAGAGATCACCAGGTCCTCAGGGGACATAGCAAGGTACATACAACATGCCAATTAACAGTAAATAAAAACATATGAACTAATGGGTACTACCCTAACCAGTCTAAGTGACATGCACGTGAGAACATATTCCGGATATCAGGCTTAGCTACTGAGGCTCACAAGCTCCTCAGCAGGCTATTGCCCTCAGGCACCGTATCGTGGGACCAAAGGGCATACGAGTATATCAAGTAAATAACTACCCACGCTCTGCTACAGAGACGAAGGTATACTAGTAGAATACCATCCAAGTCCCTATATGGAAACTGAGGCTAAACTAGTAGAATAACAGCCAAGTCCCATATATGAAAACGAGGATATTCGAGTAAAAATATATGTATATATACAGCCTGATATAACGGTAATGTTCTCCCCACCCCATGTTCTATTCTATCAAGTCATGTCAGATAACACTAACAATATCAAGTAAATAATCATGTAACCTATCATAGACCCAAACCATGAATATGTCATATCTTGGACTATCTCATGATCGTGTCAGTGTCCTAGGTCCATCGTGTCTCAAGTAACACGATAATCAATGCAACGCTATATCTAAGGTTAATACCCAATATCCGCATACAGATATTGACACCCGAATCTATTCGGACGTGAAGTATCAACTATTCCTATATTATGATATATACGAGGATAGAAATAATAATAAAAAAGAATATGTACTGAAAACTTGGCAAGGTACACTTGCCTGAGTCCTGAGCAGTAATTTGACAATAATCAGATATAGTCCTAGGAAGTGCATAAGCGCCTGCTGTAAAAATATCAAAATAATTCCAAATTACTATAAATGGATATTCATATGTCCAAATCTAAACACACGACAAATTGGTAATTTTTAGATTGACACGAGGTCCAAAGGCGGGCCACGTCGCACAGAACAACATGTTGGTATCAAATATCTTAGAATTTTATAAATTTAGTTTGACACTACAAATCCATCGGTACTTTCAGAATTGGATTCTGGCATTCCGTTAACAAGGTCGCCCGTTGAGTTGGACCTTGGGACCCACGAAACGGTGTTCCGGTCAACGGTCTCAGATTATCACCAAACTTGGGCCACAGGACCAGCGTCACGTGACGAGTCCAATGGCGCAAGTTTCGTGTCAATCTGAGTGTAAAATGGTCTGAAAAATTGAAACAAGCCGATACAAATTTAATTATTATGGTCAAGAGTGCATTTAATAATTTGAAGGGTGAAAATATCATTCAAGCTTGCATTTAACTTATATAGCTGCAGGCAATACTTTAGATAGAAAATTTCAAAAGTCAGCAAAGGAAGAAGGTCCAACCGTTATTTAATTTCTGTAACTTTATATTCTACTTAATGATTTCATTAATCTTAACAATATACTCTTCCATAGTGTTATTATTTTAAACCAAATAATTCTAAAGCTTTGAGTCTAATTATCTTCAATCCAAATAGCAAGGAAATTTGAATTGTTTGAAGGGTAGGATATCGGTCAGGTGACGAACGTACCCGAAAAGATGGCTCGGCGATTTGGTTTAATGTGCACAGTTGCACATCGATGTCAGCATGCGGTCTTTGACGAAGACGAGATCGTAGTCGTCACGGACGATGTCAGGCAGCTAGTCGAATCTGCGGTCAGCGGACGCTGCTGGCGGACGGTCACTGGCAGGTCGACAGGTCGACGAACAGGGTGTTGTCGGCGGGTCAAATGATTGGAAAGAGGGTGTTGGCTTTGGATGAAGGAGTGAAGAAGGTGGCCTATATATATAGATATAAGAAGGGGGTTACAATAGAGATGAATGGGAAAGGAGAGGTCGTCAGTTACTGGAAAGGAAGGAAAGGATCGGTTTCACTCGTTAGCTGAAGGGAAGGGACAAAGGTGGGGGTTTCATTTGTTTGGCTGCTATACATTCATTTTCATTCATGAATGTGAGACAAATGTGGGCCCTAGTTTATTTGTTTCTACGTTGTAGCTATTGCTACTTGTTGAACCTTTCATTACTTAAGCAAAGAGAAAAATAAACAAGGTGGGCCATGGTGGTAGCTACATTTCTTGTCTTTGGCTAAGTTGGAAACTAATTTATTAACTCCATTAGGTTCTGTGGAAATAAAATGTAGCTTAGGTTTTAGCTTAAGTATTTTAATTAGTATTTAGTATTAATTAAGGCTTCAAGGAGTTAATTAGGAATTAGGAATTTTTAGTAGCAAATAAATAATAAAAAAATCCAAAATCTAGAAAAGATTATTTAATTATAATTAACTCCAGAAAATTATCTCGAACAATTTTGGACAGAAAAATACATAAAATAAAATCTTAATTACCAAATTATCCTTGGTCAAAATTCAGGGGGTTTACACTCTACCCCCCTTAAAATATTTCGTCCCCGAAATTCAGAAATTTATAACGATAATGATAACTTATGGTAAATTTAGGTCATACCTGAAACCTCAAATAAGTGAGGATAACGCTCTCGTATAGAATCCTCTCGTTCCCATGTGGACTCTCCAGGAGATTGGTACTTCCATGCTACCCGAACCAGCTTGACTGTCTTGCCTCTCAATGTCTTTTCGCTGACATCTAGTATTCCAACTGGTTGTTCTTCGTATGAAAGGCTCGGTCCCACCGTGATCTTGGAGTGGTCTACTATATGACTTGGGTCGGTCACGTACCTCCTCAGCTACGAGACGTGGAATACGTCATGCACGCCTTCTAATGATAGAGGCAATGCAAGACGATACGCCACCTCTCCAACTCGCTCCAGGATGTCAAATGGTCCAATGTACCTTGGACTCAACTTTCCTTTGCTCCCAAATCTGATAGTGCCTCGTGTAGGTGAGATCCTCAAAAATACATGCTCACCTTCCTTGAACTCTAAAGGTCGGCGGTGCGCATCAGCCCAGTGCTTTTGTCTATCCTGAACTGCTCGAAGACGACTCTGAATCTGTTTTACCTTCTCGACTGTCTGAGTCACTATCTCTGGTCCAAGTATCTGACGTTCTCCAACATCACTCCAACATACCGGTGATCGGCATTTCCTCCCGTACAGTGCCTCATATGGTGCCATCTGTATGCTAGCTTGGTAACTATTATTGTAGGAGAATTCCACCAGATACAAGTGGTCTTCCCAAGAACCTCCAAAATCTAGCATACATGCTCGCAGCATATCCTCTAAGGTCTGGATTGTACGTTCTGATTGGCCATCCGTCTGCGGGTGATAAGCGGTGCTGAACTTGAGTCTAGTGCCTAGACTCTCCTGCATACTTCTCCAGAAATGTGAGGTGAAGCGGGAGTCTCTATCCAAAACTATACTAACTGGTACTCCGTGTAACTTCACGATCTGCCTCATATATAAGTCAGCTAGTATCTCAGTGGATTGTCCAACTCTAAATGGCAAGAAATGTGCCGATTTTGTGAGTCGGTCTACGATCACCCATACTGCATCCTTTCCACTAGGGCTTCTTGGAAATCCAGTAACGAAATCCATAGTAATGTGTTCCCACTTCCACTCAGGGATAGGAAGTGGTTGTAATAGTCCTGCGGTCCTCTGATGCTCCGCCTTGACTTGCTGACAGACCAAGCATCTTGCTACAAATCGTGCAATTTCTCTTTTCATCCCGTGCCACCAATAGTACTTCTCCAGGTCGCAGTACATCTTGGTGCCTCCCGGATGAATCGAGTAGATAGAACTATGCGCTTCTTCCATTAATTCCTGCATCAGCTCTCCATTCGGAACATATAGGCGATTCTCGTACCTCAATGTTCCGTTCTCATGAATGCGTAGCCCCTTCTCCAGTCCAGCCTCTGTCCTTTCTCGAAGCCTCCGAAATCGTGCGTCTGTAGGCAAAGCTGCCTTAATCCTCTCCACCAATGATGACTGAACCTCCAAGCGTGCTAAAACTCCATTCTGTCCAGGCAATATAACTTCTATTCCAAGCTCCTGAAGATCATTCAATAGTTGTGACTGTGTTGTCAATAAGTACGCTGAAAGCTTCCTGCTCAAGGCGTCTGCAACAACATTTGCCTTGCCAGGATGATACTGTAGCTCAATATCATAATCAGCCATCAACTCTAACCATCGTCGTTGTCTCATATTCAACTCCTTTTGCGTGAAGACGTACTTCAAACTCTTGTGATCTGTAAATATCTCCACGCGCTCTCCGTACAAATAATGCCTCCAGAGCTTCAATGCAAAGATCACTGCAGCTAATTCCAAGTCGTGTGTCGGGTAATTCTTCTTATGCAACTTTAA
Source organism: Iris pallida (assembly GCA_029216955.1). Classification (NCBI taxonomy): domain Eukaryota; kingdom Viridiplantae; phylum Streptophyta; class Magnoliopsida; order Asparagales; family Iridaceae; genus Iris; species Iris pallida. The sequence continues at coordinate 7,745,048 of JANAVB010033219.1, read as the reverse complement.
TTGTCGTAAGGCGTAAGCGATAACTTTGCCATGTTGCATCAAAACACAGCCAAGTCCGCTCCCCGATGCATCACTGTATACTACAAATCCTCCCGATCCAGAGGGAAGTGTCAGGATAGGTGCAGAGGTCAACCTTGTCTTCAATTCTTCAAAGGCTAATTGACAATCTGCAGTCCACCGAAACTCCTGGTCCTTGCGTGTCAACCGTGTCATAGGCTCTGCGATCCGTGCAAAGTTTTCCACAAACCGCCGATAGTAACCGGCAAGTCCAAGGAAACTCCTCACTTCTGCTACAGATGTTGGTGTAGGCCAAGACTCAACTATAGCTATCTTCTCTGGATCTACTGAGAGTCCATCCCCTGAGATAATATGTCCAAGGAAAGGAACTCTATCCATGCAGAACTCACATTTGCTCAGCTTAGCGTACAGTTTCTCCCGTCTCAGTGTTTCTAGCACAATACGAAGATGCTCCTCGTGCTCTTCTTGGCTCTTGGAGTATACTAAGATGTCATCAATAAACACAACTATGAACTTGTCTAAATACTGGTGGAACACTTTGTTCATCATACTCATAAATACAGCTGGTGCGTTGGTTAAACCAAATGGCATAACCAGGAATTCATAGTGTCCGTACTTGGTTCGAAATGCCGTCTTTGGAATGTCTTCCTTCCGTACCTTGATCTGATGATATCCAGACCGAAGATCGATCTTCGAGAATATGCAAGCTCCACTCAGTTGATCGAATAGATCATCTATGCGCGGTAGGGGGTACTTATTATTGAGATCTCTATAATCAATGCACATGCGGACCGACCCGTCCTTCTTTGGTACAAAAAGGATAGGTGCTCCCCATAATTGATTTAATCGGCTCGGCTCCTAGAATTAGGTCAATCTACACAATCCAAGACTACCAAAAATTAATTCCTACTCACTATGTCATTCTTTTATCAAATCTCCTTTTTAGTATGATTAACAACTCACCACTTCTAGTCTATAGGAATCTATTTAATAATCACAAATACATCTAACCCTTTTATACTTGTATACTAGGTAATGGGGGTTATGTTAATGCTAGACAATGCTTATATGTGATACCTCGGCAAATACTCATCTATTGACTAATATTCTACTCATGCTTGTTCATATGTTCTTTCAAAGTTATTTAACTTCTACTTAAAGGTATGTATAGTATAACGCAGTCATGTCCATTCTACATCCTATACCAAGTCAGAGAGTGGTACAACCAAATATCACTTATCCCTTTGATAGAAAGCTTCCTAGTATGGACTTTCGACCGCTATCCAGTGATAACTTCATTTCTTGACCTATACCTACTACCACGATTTTTATATTGTTCAAACGAAACTTCCTCCGTCTTCATGCAACCATAGGATTTCTATCTATCTTGAGTACAAAACTTATAGATTTATCCTATTCTCAACAAGACTTTCGAATCCTTTCAAATGTAGTCTTTCATGTAGGTGACCACATTCTAATTTGAAAACCATATCAACATCTACTACTCGTTCTTTCAAATCACTCCCATCATTTCGGTTGATAACTCTATCGTACCCCTTTCTTACTAAACCAAGTTAAACCTAGTTAGACTTATATCCCATCCCGATCTAACATAGATAAATAGTAGAATGTCCATTTCTCCTAGAGTCTCTCACTAGGATTAGGTAGGCTATATGAATTTATATTGCTAATCCGACACACTTGGTCTATCTAATAGAGACGCGCGTCAATATAACCCTTATTATCTTAAACAATCAATCCCTCTTCAGATGCTCTAATAACTTCTTTTTTTCCTATGATAAAAATAATAATCGAAAGGAGTATCAAACACGAGCATTCGTCCTTCAGAAGTAGGGAAGGGCGTGAATTCAAGGTAAGGAGTTCAAGATTGTGATTGAATGCAATATTCGAGCTTCAAGGGCGATAGATGAACTCAAAAGAATTTCCAAAGCAATTGTGGATTGAGATCCTAATATAGTATCCTATTGCAGGCTCGTTCGGTTAGTAACGTAACCGAGACGATATACTCTGACCTGCATGGGCCACCATAAAAACATGTAACGCCCCAGTCCCAAAATTTGTAGGACTATGAATGCGAATACATGCCAGCTACGTATCAAGTGGACTCCAGCCCAGCTCGAATACGTATAAGCTGTATAGTAATGACCAACTATCTATATTAATTAATAATATCTAAGTCTCAATCCACAGTAAAATAGAATACAGGAATGAACAACATATAACCTAGTGTGCACCCCATGCTACAGTTGTTCGAATAGACCAGAAAGAAATAACTTGAGTCTACAAATACTAGGCTGACAAGCAGAATATAAATGAATAGAGATAAATATATAACCACCAGAGATACCTGAAACAGTAAATATCAACCATCATGATCAGCTACCAACTCCGCTTAGTCGAATACCTGGAGAGATCACCAGGTCCTCAGGGGACATAGCAAGGTACATACAACATGCCAATTAACAGTAAATAAAAACATATGAACTAATGGGTACTACCCTAACCAGTCTAAGTGACATGCACGTGAGAACATATTCCGGATATCAGGCTTAGCTACTGAGGCTCACAAGCTCCTCAGCAGGCTATTGCCCTCAGGCACCGTGTCGTGGGACCAAAGGGCATACGAGTATATCAAGTAAATAACTACCCACGCTCTGCTACAGAGACGAAGGTATACTAGTAGAATACCATCCAAGTCCCTATATGGAAACGAGGCTAAACTAGTAGAATAACAGCCAAGTCCCATATATGAAAACGAGGATATTCGAGTAAAAATATATGTATATATACAGCCTGATATAACGGTAATGTTCTCCCCACCCCATGTTCTATTCTATCAAGTCATGTCAGATAACACTAACAATATCAAGTAAATAATCATGTAACCTATCATAGACCCAAACCATGAATATGTCATATCTTGGACTATCTCATGATCGTGTCAGTGTCCTAGGTCCATCGTGTCTCAAGTAACACGATAATCAATGCAACGCTATATCTAAGGTTAATACCCAATATCCGCATACAGATATTGACACCCGAATCTATTCGGACGTGAAGTATCAACTATTCCTATATTATGATATATACGAGGATAGAAATAATAATAAAAAAGAATATGTACTGAAAACTTGGCAAGGTACACTTGCCTGAGTCCTGAGCAGTAATTTGACAATAATCAGATATAGTCCTAGGAAGTGCATAAGCGCCTGCTGTAAAAATATCAAAATAATTCCAAATTACTATAAATGGATATTCATATGTCCAAATCTAAACACACGACAAATTGGTAATTTTTAGATTGACACGAGGTCCAAAGGCGGGCCACGTCGCACAGAACAACATGTTGGTATCAAATATCTTAGAATTTTATAAATTTAGTTTGACACTACAAATCCATCGGTACTTTCAGAATTGGATTCTGGCATTCCGTTAACAAGGTCGCCCGTTGAGTTGGACCTTGGGACCCACGAAACGGTGTTCCGGTCAACGGTCTCAGATTCTCACCAAACTTGGGCCACAGGACCAGCGTCACGTGACGAGTCCAATGGCGCAAGTTTCGTGTCAATCTGAGTGTAAAATGGTCTGAAAAATTGAAACAAGCCGATACAAATTTAATTATTATGGTCAAGAGTGCATTTAATAATTTGAAGGGTGAAAATATCATTCAAGCTTGCATTTAACTTATATAGCTGCAGGCAATACTTTAGATAGAAAATTTCAAAAGTCAGCAAAGGAAGAAGGTCCAACCGTTATTTAATTTCTGTAACTTTATATTCTACTTAATGATTTCATTAATCTTAACAATATACTCTTCCATAGTGTTATTATTTTAAACCAAATAATTCTAAAGCTTTGAGTCTAATTATCTTCAATCCAAATAGCAAGGAAATTTGAATTGTTTGAAGGGTAGGATATCGGTCAGGTGACGAACGTACCCGAAAAGATGGCTCGGCGATTTGGTTTAATGTGCACAGTTGCACATCGATGTCAGCATGCGGTCTTTGACGAAGACGAGATCGTAGTCGTCACGGACGATGTCAGGCAGCTAGTCGAATCTGCGGTCAGCGGACGCTGCTGGCGGACGGTCACTGGCAGGTCGACAGGTCGACGAACAGGGTGTTGTCGGCGGGTCAAATGATTGGAAAGAGGGTGTTGGCTTTGGATGAAGGAGTGAAGAAGGTGGCCTATATATATAGATATAAGAAGGGGGTTACAATAGAGATGAATGGGAAAGGAGAGGTCGTCAGTTACTGGAAAGGAAGGAAAGGATCGGTTTCACTCGTTAGCTGAAGGGAAGGGACAAAGGTGGGGGTTTCATTTGTTTGGCTGCTATACATTCATTTTCATTCATGAATGTGAGACAAATGTGGGCCCTAGTTTATTTGTTTCTACGTTGTAGCTATTGCTACTTGTTGAACCTTTCATTACTTAAGCAAAGAGAAAAATAAACAAGGTGGGCCATGGTGGTAGCTACATTTCTTGTCTTTGGCTAAGTTGGAAACTAATTTATTAACTCCATTAGGTTCTGTGGAAATAAAATGTAGCTTAGGTTTTAGCTTAAGTATTTTAATTAGTATTTAGTATTAATTAAGGCTTCAAGGAGTTAATTAGGAATTAGGAATTTTTAGTAGCAAATAAATAATAAAAAAATCCAAAATCTAGAAAAGATTATTTAATTATAATTAACTCCAGAAAATTATCTCGAACAATTTTGGACAGAAAAATACATAAAATAAAATCTTAATTACCAAATTATCCTTGGTCAAAATTCAGGGGGTTTACACCAGGGCTTGGGATGTGTGCTCATGCAGCGAAACAAGGTGATATCCTTTGCCTCCAGACAGTTGAAGCCGCACGAGAAGAACTATCCTACGCACGACTTGGAGTTAGCGGCGATTGTGTTCACGTTAAAATTGTGGCGTCACTATCTATATGGCATGGCGTGCGTGATCTATGCCGACCATAAGATCCTCAAGTATCTCTTCACCCAGAAGGAATTGAACTTACGACAGAGGTGCTGGCTCGAACTAATCAAAGACTATAACTTGACGATCGACTACACTCCGGACAAGGAAAATGTCATGGCGGACGCTCTGAGTCGAAAGTATCTTGCCTCGCTATCCATCAACCGCAGACTACTACAAGATCTAGAAGAAATGGGTATCGACCTCCGGGTTTGATTCAGGGATATACGGTTGGCACAACTGCAGTTAGAGCCGAGTTTGCTGGAAAAGATCAAGACCGCTAAGAAGGATGATCCGTACCTGAAGAAAATGCACGAACGAATTTCAACCAGTAGTGCGACCGACTTTGCAGAAGATAAGACCGGCGTGCTGAGATTGAATGGCCGACTATGTGTTCCAGATGACTCAGAACTACGAAAGGAGATATTGGCGGAGGCGCATTATGCGAAATATACCTTGCATCCAGGCAGTACCAAGATGTATAAGGGCCTCCGTACGACCTTCCGGTGGCACAGGATGAAGAGAGATGTGGCGCTCTTCGTGTCACAATACATGGCCTGTCAGCAGGTGAAAGCTGAGCATCAGCGACCGGGCGGGAAGATACAGAACCTTGCTATCCCAGACTGGAAATGGGATCATGTCACTATGGACTTTATTGTTAGCCTGTCGAAGACACCACGGGGGAGCGATGCCATCTGGGTCATCGTCGATCGACTAACCAAGTCAGCGTACTTCATTGCCATCAAAGTTACCTGGAGCGTTGATCGCCTGGCGCAGATTTATCTTGATGAGATAGTACGGCTGCACGGAGTTCCAGTATCCATCGTCTCTGATCGGGATTCACGATTCATATTGCGATTCTCGAGTAGCCTTCAGTCGACGCTGGGTGCCAAGTTGCAGTTCAGCTCAGCTTACCATCCTCAGACCGACGGCCAAATGGAGCACGTTAATCAGATTCTCGAAGACATGCTACGGCTCTGCACATTTGACTTCAAATCAAGCTGGGATGTCCATCTACCGCTGGCAGAATTTTTATATAACAATAGCTACCAGTCCAGCATCAAAATGGCGCCGTATGAAGCTTCGTACGGTCGGAAGTGCAGCTCGCCCATTTGCTGGGATGAAGTCGGGGAACGACAGATACTCGGCCCGAAGCTGGTGGTACAGACTGTAGAAAAGGTCAAGCTAATTCGAAAAAGACTGAAGATTGCACAGAGTCGGCAAAAGAGCTACGCCGACACCCATCGAAGACCACTTGAGTTCCTGGAGGGCGATCACGTGTTCCTGAAGGTGTCGCCCATGCGAGGAGTTACTCGGTTCGGCACGAAGGGAAAGTTGAGTCCGAGATTCGTTGAACCGTTTGAAATACTTGAACGGGTCACCCCAGTGGCCTATAAAATTGCCCTACCGCCGGCGCTTGAAGGTGTGCACAATGTCTTCTACGTCTCCTAGCTGCGGAAGTACGTGCACGACCCTAGCCACGTGGTGGATTTTGGCCAGTTGGAGCTGAAGTTCGACTTATCCTACATTGAAGAGCCAGTTCAAATTTTAGAACGCAAGGATAAGCTACTGCGAAATTGGGCAATCCCTCTCGTTCGCGTACTCTGGAGGAACCATACGGCAGAAGAGTCGACATGGGAACTCGAGTCGGAGATGAAGGAAAAGTTTCCTTCATTATTTTCATAGAGGTAGGTTCTGTTCTTAAGTTTCGTGGACAAAACTTTTTCTTAGTTGGTTATGGTGTAGTCCCCCGTCCCTACATCATGCCCCGTTGTTCGTCCACGGGGTGCGCGAGAAAGGAACACTGTCGCTATCGAATCGGTCGGGACCGATAGGTCGGGATCGATCGAATCGATCGAACGGGAACGGTTGAATTAAGATTTGTTCTCCGTTATGGAATGGCTTCTTCGGAACCAAGTCCCATATTCAGCGGGTTGCGTCTCGAGGATAGACTCTGCGGCTGAGTTGGGAGAGACCTCCCATTGTTTGGTGGCCCATGCAGGTCAGAGCATATCGTACCGGTTACGTAACTGTACTGGTACGAGCCTGCGAATATGACTAAACCTTAGAAAATCTCAATCCACTCTGCCTTGAAAATTCTCTTAGAAATTCTCTATCGTTTTTGAAACTTCGTATTCGTTCTCGATTATTCTCTCTTGCCTTCTTGTACCATTGATTCTCGTCCTTCCTATTTCGAGGTGACGAATGATCGTGCTTACTAGAATTTATCAGAAATTCTTAAGGTATAGTGTAATATTGCTTGATTGTTGGAATTTTTGGTTGCTTGATAGATATAAGGGTATTAGAAATACTATATGCTATAAATATCTATTGATAGTGATGTTAGCAACTAGTTGGATGTTACAAGATTTTAGTGACTGTATTTGGAGGAGTAGTGTGTAGCCTCCCTTCCCGAAGATTTTTGAAATATTTATTTATTTATTTATTTATTTGATTTAAATGGTAATTTTTAGAATTTTTATAAATAATTATTTAGTTAGTTATTACGGTAGAAGACTTTAGCCATAGTTGAGTTTTGAAATACAAGACAACTAGGAATCATGGCACGGGTGGTGCAGTAGCATGCCTTGACTAGTGTTTAGCAATGGTAGAGGAGTGCCAAGCCATCGGTGTCTCCTAACTAGGAAAACCAGGCCAAGTTATAGCATGACCATTAGAAATAGTTTAATTAATTATTATTAGATTTATTGACTTTGCAGAAATCGGTTATACCATTTTAGCCCGAACTGGATCCGAACTGAGTCCAAGCTCATGTAGGCATCCAGTGTACACAAAGATTCCATGTAGACATATTTTTAAGTAGATGCAATGCCGATTATGGGATATTGTAAATCATTATTGTTATTGTTATTATTATTGTTTTTTTATCAATACTATTGAGATTATTATTATATAATATTATTTTATTATTATTGATTATATTTAAAATGTTGTATTGTCTGTATAGAATTTGTAGTATATATATATATATATATATATATATATATATATATATATATATATATATATATATATATAAATATATATATATATTTATAATTTATTAATATATATATACATATATATATATATATATATATATATATATATATATATATATATATATATATATATATATATATATATATATATATATATATATATGTTTTTTTTTTGTTTTTTTTATACATACATATATATATATATATATATATATATATATATATATATATATATATATATATATATATATATATATATATATATATATATATATATATATATATATATATATGTATGTATAAAAAAAACAAAAAAAAAACATATATATATATATATATATATATATATATATATATATATATATATATATATATATATATATATATATATATTTTAATATATATATATATATATATATATATATATATATATATATATATATATATATATATATTTTATTTATATAATTTATGTGTGTATGTGTATGTATATAGAAATATATATATTGTATAGGTGTACATGTGTATTTATATATAAATATAAATTATATATATATGTATATGTATATGTGTGTATATAAATATACCTTGCAAAGACCATATTTTGGGGTATTTAATAAATATTATTGGTGATTATATGTGAATATATGTATGTGGAGACATATGGGTATATTAGTGTATATATATGTGTGTGAATATGTATACATATGTATATATATAGGTATTTATGTATATGTGGATATATGTATATATGTTAATAGGATATAAAACCAAGTCCAGCCCGGCCTGCCCAAAGCCATGCCAGGCAACCCAATGGCAACTCACCCTTTTCCCGAACCCACACATACACATTTTGGATTAATAGATAAATCCCAGCCCGAGCATTAAAGCCCAGGCCCAGCATAACTCAACCAGCCCATAAGACCCCTCCCCACAACAGCCCAAACAGCAGCATTAAGAAAACCCAGGCCCACAGGCCCATGATTTCCCCCTCAGCCAGTGCAACAGACCCGACCCTGACATGTGCCAGACAGAGCGTATATAAACACATGGATAGGTCGAAACCGAGGGAAGTTCGAAAAGTGAGATCGCAGCAAACCCTAGCCAAACCTGCGCCACCATCCTTAGCCCATGGCCGAAGCCCCGACCCTGGACGCGCCACCCGCTGACACGCCCCAGAACCAGAATACTAGAGAGCAGGGGCAGACATAGCCAGCTACGTATATTAAAGTGCAACCCACCTCGCTATACGGTCACGGCTGTCTAGATACATGAGGGTTTAACTATAAGCCAACAGACTCTTATGGTCATGAACAAGCCTAGTGTCTCATTCACAAGCAAGTAAGTAAATATTACAAGATGTAAGATCACCAAACATACAATAGTAAGGCGTCCCAAACATTACATATTCAGCTGATCATGAAGCTAGTCGTTACAAAATGTGAAGACTAGCAAGAGTTTAGTCATACATGATCAACCCTAGGATCTGTCAATCATGTTACAGCCCGTAGGCAGACAGTAAGTAAATGCAATCAAACTAAACAGGTGCTCGTCGGCTAAACGCCACAAAAAAATATTTTCATAATAAAGTGGGAGATCAAACATAAATCCACTCGTTGCCCTGGTTACGCCTGGTGGTCACTATCGGGCTGAAAAGTCGGTAGATCCTCTGGAGCTGCTCCAAAATCTGGCCATACAAAAGTAGCTGGGTCAGACCCCAGAAAAAGCAAGTGCCACAAAGGAAGCTTCACTTAGGAACTAAAACCAGCAATTAACACAGAATAATAATAAGTAGTAAGAACTGGAAATAAGGGAAAACACATCAGGATGATATACGATGAGATAATCATGGAACTATTCAGACAACCAAGTTACAACCCGTAAACCAAACAAGGATCGGGGTTATAACCCTTCATCTGAACGGAGCTTGGTTTCCTACCATTTATCGTCAAGATAGTATAAGAAATCAGGTCATGTAACAATCTTATACAGGATCAAGACAAGACTAGACTGGTTATTCCATCCAATCAATCACGGTCAAGCAATGAGTACGGCTTGATACTTTAACTAACTAGGGTTATCACATGCCTAGTTACTAACAAGATGTAGCGAGATTATTCCACAGCCACAAGCCCTGCAGACCATCCAGGTTACCCAGGTCGAAATATTAGGGGTTGAATTCAGGTGGGTACATCGTCCAGGAAACGCATGTACCTTTAAGTAGCTTGAAGGGTGCAACACATGACAGTGTGCTGGAAATGTGCCCTACTCGACGGCAGGCTACAGATCCCAGGCGCGCCCAGGTAACGGGATTGCCTGTAGCTGGAAAATCTCTTCATGACTACTGTATTATTCTAGTTATTAGCCTTAGTCCATTTCCGTAGGTACTCCTGACCGTGGTACTCAGGAGTTCCTTCCTAAACATGATGCAAGACAGGACTGGTTTATTTGTACAAGCACAAGCGCCCACGGTGTCCAAATTATTTATACTGGTCATGTCATGTCATGTCATGGAGCCTTCGCAACAGCTTATCAGGATAAATCATGTCAGGTTACTTGTCAGGAGTGCGCCACGGCGGGCCACTATCATGTCATGTTACTTGTCAGGAGTGCACCACTACGGGTCACTGTCGTGTTCAGGGATGTATGTACAAAATAATATAGCACAAGCATGCATCAGTAGACCCAATGTTACTCTGAGAGTTACAAGACATGAGATAAAAAAATAATAGTAAATAATAATAGTTAAATAACAAGGCAAGGCATGGGGAGGAGCCATGCGGCTCAGAAAAATGAACCCATGCGGCTGGGTCGATGCGGTTCCATGCGGCCCAGAATTCGAGCTCATGCGGCTGGAGAGTGGATAAGCCTATGCGACTGGGGATAGAGTATCCCGTGCGGCTGGGCGAAAGAAATCCATGCGGCTCGCGAGAAGGGGGCATATACGGCTGGCGGAGAATACTCGTACGACAGGGTCGGACGGAATCCCATGCGGCCAGAAAGAGATGGGTCACATGCAGCTCAATTCGGTTCGGGTCATGCGGCTGGGTCCAAGTAGTACCATGCGGCTCGGTCCTATGGTGCTGGGATGAGTCCTATGCGGCTGCAGGAAGATGGGTGCATATGCGACTGGGAGGGGCAGAGCACATGCGGTTGGGAGTGACTGGGGGCTTATGCGGCCAGGAGGAATTTCAGGCGTATGCGGTTCCGAGAAGTTCAGGCATATGCGGCTGGGATCAAGTTCATGCAGCTCAAATGAGGAAAAGCTTATGCGGTTGGAGCTCGCGCATGCGGCTAGAAGTGGAACTTGTCGCATAAGGCTATGCGGCTAAGTTCATGCGGCAGGAAACTATGTGCGGCTGGAACTGTTCTTCTTCTCCAAATTTTCGAGAAGAAGAGCACTATGAAGCCATGCTTTCAAGCTCCATAAAACCTTCATCCGGAGTCCAAATCTGAACTTCCATAGATCAAATTGGGGCAGAATGAAATCCTCTACAACATGGAACCATCAAAACTTGAAATTAACAATGTTAAGTAAATCAAAATCCAAGAAATTCAAAAATAACATAAACTTAGATCTACAAGCAATGTGCCATGGAAATTAGAAATGCCAAGAACTAAAGTGCTTTAGAATGCTGTGAAGAAGAGAATGGAACAATAAAATTTGGGTTCCTCCATGAAGCAAGATGCACTTGCCTAGATATAAATGGAGATGTTGGTGGTAGGTAGGGGTTCTCCCCTTGGTCCATATTGAACCAAAAGCAACCCTAAACCGAACCAAGCCAACCCAAACTAAGATGAACCATGGCCAAGCAAATAGAAATATCCAATAAACTAAGCAAGGAGACATGCAATACAAGATAAAATACATACACGTATAACTCTACCCACCTTAAAAGAATTTCGTCCTCGGAATTTAATTAAGAGGCTAGAGGGACAAGAGCAAGTTATACTAATCACAAGCAAGTTATAACTAGGCAATCAATCATGCATTCAAGCAAGGAACTAAGGGTGCAAGGCATAAGGACATTATACCTTACGAATCAAACAGGCCGGGATATCGCGATCGGATGTCATCCTCACGCTCCCATGTTGACTCACCCAAAGAGTGATGACCCCAAGCAACTCGGACTTACTTGATAGTCTTGTTCTTGAGTGTCTTCTCTCTCCGGTCCAATATAGATACGGGCCTTTTCTCATACGAAAGGTTGGTACTAACAACCAGTTCCGAATGATCCAGGATGTGGCTCCGGTCCGGAATATGCCGTCGTAATTGGGATACATGGAATACGTCATGCACCTCACGTAGCGACGGCAGGAGAGCGAGACGATAGGATACATCACCTACTCGCTCCAGAATGTCGAATGACCCTATATACCTAAGACTAAGCTTTCTCCGTATGCCGAAACGAATGACGCCACGGTTAGGCAAAATACTCAGGAATACATGGTCGCCGACCGAAAACTCAAGAGGACGTCAATGAGAATCGACCCAATGGCGCTGGCGATCTTGGGCAACTCGAAGATGATCCCTGACTTTTCTGACCACTTCAACTGTCTGGGCAATTATTTCTGGACCAAGCTTCTGCCTCTCTCCAACATCATCCCAGGCTAGCGGGGATCGACACTTCCTGCCATACAGCACCTCGAACGGTGCCATCTGGATACTGGCCTAAAAACTATTATTGTACGAGAAATCCACCAGGTGTAGGTGATCTTTCCACGAACCACCGAAGTCGAGCGTGCAAGATTGCAACATGTCTTCAAGGGTCTGAATTGTGCGTATCGACTGGCCATCTGTCTGCGGATGATATGCTGAGCTAAACCGGAGGTGAGTTCCCAAGCTCTCTTGCAGGCTATGCCAAAAGCACGACGTAAATCGGGAGTCTCGGTCCAAGGTGATACTGACTGGCACACCGTGAAGCCTGACGATCTGCCTGAGATACATCTCCTCTAGCTGAGCCATCGACTGACCAACTTTGAATGGGAGAAAGTGGGCCACCTTCATGAGCTGGTCGACTATAACCCAAATAGCATCTCGACCAGCTGGGGATCTAGGCAATCCGGTCACGAAATCCATGGTCACATGCTCCTACTTCCATTCTGGAATTGGCAAGGGCTGAAGAAGTCCAGCTGGCCTCTGATGTTCAGCTTTAACTTGTTGGCAAACTAAAAACCGAGAGATAAACCGGGCTATCTTCCTCTTCATGCCATTCCACCAGAAGTGCTGACGAATATTAAGGTACATCTTCGTTCGATCGGAATGAATATAATACTGAGAAATGTGGACCTCTGCTATAATCTCCTGTCTGATATCTCCGCTGGGTACACAAAGACGATTACTATGTCGAAGTGTATCATCTCCATGAATACATAACTCTGGTCTTCGTCCTGCCTCACACTCTGCTCTGAGTCGCTGAAGCTTGGAATCTGCTGACTGCGCCATCCGGGTCCTCTCGACTATAGTGGACTGAACTTGCATACTGGCCATCAATGCCACACTGGAAGGGAGAACAACTTCAATACCCATCTTCTGAAGGTCTGTTAATAGCTCTGGTTGTACTGTCAGGAAATAAACTCCGGCTCTTCTGCTCAATGCATCTGCGACAACGTTGGCTTTCCCAGGATGATGCTGCAAGTTGACATCATAATCCACAAGAAGCTCCAGACATCTCCTCTGACGCATGTTAAGATCCTTCTGGGTGAAAACATACTTCAGGCTCTTGTGGTCGGTGAAAATCTCCACCCTATCTCCATACAAGTAGTGCCTCCACAACTTAAGTACAAACACTACGGCTGCCAGCTCCAAGTCATGGGTTGGATAATTCCTTTCATGATCACGAAGTTGACGTGACGCATAAGCTATTACCTTCCCATGCTGTATCAGAACACATCCCAAACCTCTACCTGAAGTATCACAATACACTGAGAATCTTCCGGTTCCATCTGGAAGCGTGAGAATGGGAGCCGTCATCAAGCCTCGCTTCAACTTCTCAAATGAATCCTGACATTCTGCTGTCCAAGCAAACTGCACATTATTGCGGGTCAACTGGGTCAATGGCGCTGAAATTCTAGCGAAGTCTGAAACAAATCGCCGGTAGCAGTCGGCCAATCCAAGAAAACTATGGACTTCTGCAACTGTGCTGGGTACTGGCCATGACTCTATAGCCATGATCTTCTGGGGATCTACTTCTAGTCCTCCTCTGGTGATGATATGACCCAAGTACGAAATGTGATCGAGCCAGAACTCGCATTTACTGAACTTGGCATATAACTGGTGCTCTCTGAGAATCTGAAGAACAACTCTGAGATGCTGCTCATGCTCCGCGTCACTCTTGCTGTAGACCAGAATGTCATCTAGGAACACAATCATAAACTGATCCAAGTAAGGCATGAAGATGCGATTCATGAGGTCCATGAATACAGCCGGCGTATTGGTTGCTCCAAATGGCATGACAAGGAACTCCCAATGCCCATACCGGGATCTGAAAGCTGTTTTCGGGATGTCCTTCTCTCTGACTCTGATCTGATGGTATCCTGAGCGTAAGTCGATCTTCGAAAACACTGCTGCCCTTTTGAGTTGATCAAACAAGTCATCTATCCTCGGGAGAGGGTATTTGTTCTTGATTGTCACTGAGTTCAAGGTACGATAATCAACACATAATCTGGATGTACCATCCTTCTTTTTCACAAGAAGCATCGGGGCTCCCCAAGGCGATCCACTAGCACGAATGAATCCCTTAGTTCTAAGTTCTTCAATCATCTTGTACAATATTTCTAACTCTGATGACGCCATCCTGTAGACTCTCTCTGACACTGGAGTTGTTCCTGGGATTAAGTCAATGGTGAACTCGATCTCTCGCTCTGGCGGCATCCCTGGAAGCTCTTCTGGGAAAACATATGGAAACTTCTCGACTATTCGAGGTAACTGCACTGCTGCTACTGCCATCTGCAATACTGGAGGAGGAGGTTCAACTTCGCATCGGACGAAGAAAAACTCTAGCTCGCCTGGAATGCTAAAAATAACTCTGCCAATGTGGCAGTCTATTCTAGCATATTGGTTCCTCAACCAATCCATCCCTAAGACCACATCATAATCGGCCATCGGGAACTCTATCAATCTAGCGGGGAACTCTTTACTGCTAACTACGATCTGACACAAAAAAAACACTCTATCTACTCTCATAAATTCGTTACCAGTAAGTATATTGAGCCTTACTGATAATGACTCGGGCTCCAACCCTATCCGTGTCGTGAATCGTGCAGACATGAATGAATGCGATGCACCAGAATCAAATAAAGCTGAAGCTGAAAAGGAGTTGACGAGAATAGTACCTGCCACTACCTCTTCTGGTGCAAATCCTTTCTCTACGGTCATAACCATAGCCTGACCGTGCCCTCGGGGTGCTGGTCCCCTCTGCTAAAATTCTCGCTGCCTGCTCTGGATCTGGGCTTGGGCTTGTGCATACTGCTGGGGGTGTTGCTGCTGGAAGGCCTGAGACTGAGGCGGCAAGGGCCTCTGAGGCTGATACTGCTGCTGCTGGACTGGAGCTGGTCCTCTCACCGAAGAACTAGAAAGGTTGGACGATGATGAACCACCCCTATTCGGGCAGGATCCAACCTTATGATCTGCTGCTCCACAAGCCAGGCACAATCCCTGTGCCCTGCGATATTCTGCCACCACATGTCCTGGCTTTCCGTAATGAGAACATCCCACCACAGAAGAGGGCTTCTATTTCTGTTGCTGAGGGTACGTCGGGGCTGAATGCTGAACCGACGTCACTGAGGCCGTCCGTCTCGGAACTCCAATAGTCAAAGCCCTGGCTGCCGGGACTGGTGCTGAAGGCTGAATCATCTGGCCGTGAGATCTCTTCCGACCTCCGGCCCTATCCACAATCCTCTGGAAGGTATACTCATGCCTCCTAGCTGCTCTCAAGACTGCATCAAAAATCTGATGCTTAAACTGCTCAACCGCCAATAAAATCTCCAGATGAAGTCCCTGCTGAAATCGCTGAGCTCTATCATACTCGGTTGCCACCAAGATGGGAGCAAACCGACTAAGCCTGGAGAATTCGGTCGCATATCCGTCGACCGACCTGCCCATCTGCTTCAGATTGGTGAACCTGGTCTGTAGATCGTATCGAGCTACAGCATCAAAATACTTTGTCTGGAATCTCTCTCTGAATACTGCCCAAGCAATAGGGGCCACTAATCCATCGGCCTGTGCTGCCCACCAGCTACGGGCAAGATCCAGTAACTGCAGGCGCACCATGGCCATCTTTTTGTTCTCTGGAGTCATAGCTGCTTCTAGAATTACCTCAGTGTCCTAAAGCCAAGCATATACGGCGATCGCATCTTCGCTACCATCAAAGAATGGAGGGTTCAAGCGCTTGAAGCTGTTGGCCGTGCTGTTCCCTGGGTGACCGCCTCTGGTCAAAGGATCTGTCACTGCCTGGTGCAAGGCATCTCCTCGACGGTCCTGGGAAGCTATCAAGGTCCTGATGAGACCTACCAGAGTGCCATCATCAGGTTCTGCAGGCTGAACTGGCTGGACTGGTGGCTCTCCTCCAGTAGGCACGACTCTGGAGGCTACTCCCGAATGCTGGGCTTGATCTTCGGGTTGCTGCTGGTCCACGGAAGGTGCTCCGCCTTGTTGATCGGCAGGTCCAGGTACAATACCGCTGAAGAAGACAACATAGGGAACAATAAGGAAGGACCATGACAGATGTCACGACCCGCACCCATTTTTTTTTTAAACGGATACAAGACGTGTCCAAGCCAGCCTACGCCGCAGTGTCGGTGGTAGAACGCTGTCACGGCCATGAAGATCAAAATCACAAATAATCCAATGCTCATTCACAGAAACTAATTTAACTTATAATGATCACAAGTTTTACTTTTGTAGAAGAATATAAACTTGTACAATTCAATGAATGACTACAACTCGACTATTTAGCTAGTCTCTAGGCTTTTGTCGGCAAGTATTCCCGTCACTCCCCAAGCTAAGTGAATCCACGGCTAACCTGAAAATGTTGGTTTCCAGTCAGGAATGGAACGAGCACAATTCACTGAATGCAATTTCAAATAAAGAAAATGACTATAAAACAAGGGTTAGACATCCATCATGAGTTTTGAAAATAAACAGTAAATACGAAAAACTAATAATAAATAGACACAAAATACCTTTCCCAACTGTTAAAAGTACCTTTGATATGTGATTGGTCTGGGGTACTACACCGCACGGTCTACGAGGTCTACTTGCATGAAAAATAAGCACGGTCTACAATGTCTACTTGCAGAAAATAAACACGGGCTACACTACTTGCAGAAAATAAACACGGGCTATACTACTTGCAGAAAATAAACACGGGCTACACTACTTGCAGAAAATAAACACGGGCTACACTACTTGCAGAAAATAAATACGGGCTATACTACTTGCAGAAAATAAACACGGGCTACACTACTGCAGAAAATAAACACGGGCTACAATGTCTAACACGGGCTATGGCCAGATCACATATCTTTGGTACTTCTAATTTTTGACTCCACAATTTATAATAGAAAATAATCACATAACCAATGGCCAACCAATGAAATATAGTGAAAATTAATATCGAAATGCAGACAATAAACTGTACTCGCCTGGTAATCCAAGCCGCTGATAAGTGTAGATGTCGAACTGGAGTCACAGTGTCCTATTTAGAGCAATCACAAGTCACAAAAGAGTCTAACATGAAATAAAAGTAATCTACAGTACATTCTAGATAGTTCTAGGTCCTTCTAGGTCAAAGTCCAATCAACAAGTCCACTAGGTCAACTAAAGTCAAATTCTAGTTCAATCCGGGTCAAACTAAGCCAATGGTTGACCTATAGTTGATTTTTGGTTAATATAGTCAACCTGGTCAAAGGAGGATCAATTCTAGTCTCTAAGTATTAAACTATGAGGTTGTACTAATTCCGAATTACGGAAATATAAGAATTGACCAACTAATGGTGACACCTAGAGAAAATATCTACAAACATTGTCGGATGCTAAAACAAATATCACCAACGTGTCCAAAAGGGTCAAATTAGCTAGAATTGCATGTCCTTAAGTCCAATTCTGGACACAGAGGCAAAACGGTAATTTTGGGCAAAAACGATGTCCGCCGTTGGACCCGGTTTGTACCGAAAAGCGTGCCAGAGTCAATGGTCTCTAAAGTCGTCAAACTACATGTATACGGATCCGATTTTCCGATACGAACCCAATGGTATGTCCAAAGTTGGATTCCGGCGGGCCGTGTACAAAATCGCCCGTTGAGTAGGACCGTGGGGCCCGCAAAACGACAATTTTATCAACGGTCTCAGAATCGGACCAAACTTGGGATGCAGGACCAGAAAAATGATACGGTCCTGCTGGCGCAAGTTTTGTCTCGATCTGACGAGCGTACACAAAGTAATTGAAGAATTTACAACGTGCACGATACGGTGAATTTCGACGGATACGCATCAAATTCGTCGCACACACGCGACCAATTTGAATTCTGTCAAAGCCCACATGACCACGAAACCGTTACGCAGCTTTCGATACTTTCGATGTGCGACCACGTCATCCGGATTGGCGTGACGCACGTCATGTGGAGCAATTTTCTAGTTTTGAAAACAGATTTTTTGTCAACTTCACCCTAATTTTAAACAGCAAATAATCAACAAAAATTTATTCTAAAAATAGCGTTTCCATCTTGGTTAGGTTGTCTAGAAGTCTGTTCAAGCGGTTTTCTAAAACTTGCGACGTTCTGGTCGCAAATCGACCGCAAAACTTGGGTTTCGGGACAGTTTTTATACTCGGGAAATCGAGATTTTTCTCGGTTTTTGGTCTCGGTTTCCGTCGCGTACGAAGCAAAATACTTCAATCTATTTGAACGATATAAAAGGTGGTTGGGTTAGGTACGCACCATTGAAAACGATTCTGAAAACGATTGAATGATCGCGGAGAACCAGTGAAGCGAAGTCGGCCTTCTCCTCGCAGTTGGCTGTTCTGTTTTCAGCGCCCGTCACGTGCGTGGTGCGCGCGCGCGGCCCTGTGAGGTCGGCCACCGGCCTGGTGTGGCGTACGGTCGTGGGGTAGTTCGCCCGGGGATGAGGGAGGGTGGCGCGAGCGTTCGGCGTGGGTTTGTGTTAGGGTTTCGAGAGGATTCTCTCCCTCTTGTTCGCTCGCGTATGTATACGCAGCAGACACAGGTCCGCTCGGGATTGCTTCTGTTTAAAACTAGGGGTGCTCGGGTCTAGAAACAATGTGATGGGCCGGGCTACGTTTGAGCTTTAGCTCGGGGAGATTTGGGGCAGGCCGGGTTTAGTTCTTTTGGTTTCCTAGGTTTAATATATATATATATCTATATATATACGTTCACATATATATATATATATATATATATATATATATATATATATATATATATATATATATATATATATATATATATATATATATATATATACATACATACGTATACTTCCATATACACACTCAAAACAATATATATATATACAGGCACATTTATACATATATTTATACACATATAAATATATTACATATACTCACTATATACGTATATTTATATTTACGTAATCGTACACATATATAATATTATATATTTATATACAACCATACATAGACATACATGTGTATATATATATATATATACACATATATATATATATTTATACACACATAAATATCCTTATGTATATTTATATATATGTATATACCCCCATCCAATATTTATATATATATATATATATATATATATATATATATATATATATATATATATATATATATATATATATATTCATACACATACGCATAACCTCCTGTTTATATGTATATATTTATATATACACCCACAATATTAATAATACTAATAATCCTGATAACAACGAAAAATAATCCAAGAGCAAGTGTAGTAAGATTTGATGAATCTCGTACGCACACTCTTTATTGGCTCCCGTAAATCACCCAAATATTGTAACCACTAATAATAATAATAATACTTATATTGTACATGTAACAATTATTAGAAATCAAATGCCAAGACTTAAAGATATTGCATCTACTTAGAATATGTCTACATGACCGTATTGGGTCTCACTACATGTCTACGTGGGCTTGGATTTGGTTCCGCCCAGTTCGGACTAATTTGGTTCAACCAAGTTCATGCAAAGTCAATAAATCTAATAGTAATTAATTTAAACTTATTTATAAAGGACATGCTATAACTTGGCCTGGTTTTCCTAGTTAGGATACGCCTTTGGCTCGGCATTCCCTTACCATGGCTAAACATTAGTCAAAACACGCTACTGCACTATTCGTGCCACGATTCCTAGTCGCCTTGTACTCCAAAACTCTCCTATGGCTAAAATCATCTACCGTAATAATTAACTAAATAGTTATTTATAAAATTCTAAAATCTCCATTTAAATAAAATAAATAAAAGAAAATTATTTCAAAATTTTCGGGAAGGGGAGCTACAAATCTACCCACCTTAAAATAATTTCGTCCTCGAAATTCTAACTCGTAAACATGCCAAAAATTCTAACACAAAAATATATAATAAAGAAATAATAAAAAAAATCCACTATTACCACAATATCCTCGAATTTTAATTCCTCAGAATTATTTATATCTTCCTCCTTGCCATTTCGTAACTACGAATCATCGTGGACTTCTACCCACCTTTGGTCACACTACTCCTCAAACTAAAATCTCATGATCTTCCAACTAGTTACTGACCATCCCATCAACAAATATCTAGGCATATGGTTTCTAAAAACCCTCTCGTATCTATCAGCAACCCAAGATTTAACAGGCAACAAATTTACACAAGTAGCTGAGAAATATTGGTAAACTCTAGTAAGCACGACTATTCATCGCTCCGAAATAGGGGGGACAGGAAGATAAGGCAGAAATGATCTGGGCAGCTGTGAAGTTTCAAGAGAAGTGGAGTGTATCCAATGCTACAGATGGAAAGTGAGTTTATGACCCACTGCCTTATTTGCTAGATTGCGCTACTCTAGTCCAGTCACTTGCTACGTCAAAAAGCCCTTCGTTACCTAGAGTGGCCTACAATCCGTGCAATAGAGAAGTCTCGTTCATCGAAATTCTAATTCAAACAAGGTTCCATAATAGAACGAAATTTGAGAAATCAAGAATGTGATCTTTCCGTGGTCATTCAAACACACGAGCAAGGGATATCACTCGTTGGTTGGATGAACCTTGGATTTCAATCTATATTGACGGAACAAGATCCCCACTATTTCCAGTAGGTCAGGGTAACTTATAGTAGGCTTCTACCCAAGGGATTTAGCTAGTTGCCCGTCAAGTTGGTTAACTTGGTCCCTAAAGCCCAAAAATGCGTCTTCCGTGGCTTTTGTGTTTAAATGGCATGAAAAGTCACAATTGAGTGCCAGTGACATGTGCATAGTGGACTTCAAGTAAATCACAACTATATATTGGGTCGAATGAATTGAGTCAAGGTTGAGCATCTAATGGACGTCGAAAAACATACCGCTATTAAGGTAAGAATTATAGCTAGTCCTTCCGTCCTAAAAATCGTACCATAAAAATAGAGTACAAGGGGACGTGTTTGAGTGGGACATGTTATACCTAGGTGAAGGTGAACTCGTCTAGATCTTGCATATAAAATTTGTTGGAAGGTAACAGCTGGTCTCGTGCTCCGATTGTTAATGACACAGTCGGGAACACAAAACGATCTAAATGGAAAGTGGGAGTCCAATGAGACACTAACTATCATCCTAATGGAAATCATTCTAATTAATCGGCAATCCTCGTATATCCTAAAACTTTAGAAGGCTTATAGTCTACCCACCTTAGAAACTAGGTCATGGTCTTTAGGAAGGATGAGGTCAGAAGAATTTTCAAGGTTCGGTTATTGTACCTCAACTCTTGTTAACAAAGAATAAGGCACAGCGTAAAGAAATACGTTAGATATAAGTCAAGTCAATGATTGCTCCTCAATAAATAAATAAAACGAGTGTGTACACTGACACATGGTCGGTAAAATAGAATGACCTACTCGTCCACAGTATATAAGGGTTATCGACTGGGTAACCAACTCTAAGGCACATCTTACGAAAGATTTTCTAGCAACTGAGTCGCGAATTTCTATTGACGCTCAGTCTGTCGGACTATTGTTACAAGAGTTGTGGTACTCATGTATTGCAGTTGACCACTGGTAGATCATAGTGTGATAGGGTATTTAAGCTATGGTATTGACTAGCTAGTGATTATGGGCTTTGGTCGAGGGACGGTTGAGTCAAGGCATAAGGGTTGAAAGTAAAAGCAATATTCAAGAAAATATTTAGAGACACAATGACTTGTTTCTTGAAAATAGATAGTCTCCTGGGTTGGCATTACGACTAAGGGGAAAGCCCTAATCATTCTTAAATTCAGATGGCTTGAAAGTCCCGATAACAGTTTGGGGTCGAGAGGAGTACGAGTAACTCGATCACATGGCTGGCTGATGATGACTACCCTTGTGTATACAACTACCATAGCCATGGGGATACGCGGTATCTCTCTACCAATTACGAGCTTCTGTCTTTCCAAATCAGTGAAAGACAAAAACTATAAAGAGTTCAAGAAAGATGTTACTGAATATAATCACGTGATCCAAAGACGAACGTATAATTCAAGAGAAATTGTCAAAGCAGTCGCGGATGGGATCCTAGATACCTATATATCTCCATCCACGTAGTGTAATTAAACGAAGAGCGAACCAAATGCATCATGGTTGATCAGACCATAATACGCTGATTCTGATTAGACAATAAGTTAGCAGGCATCCCCACTAAATATATGCCTCAAATCAAGCTCGAGAATAGAGTGAGCTTGCAAAACTAAGCTGTAACAGCAGCGTTTGTTAAGATATTCGAATATAATTATGCGAGATTTTTGAAAGAAGGCACAAGTAGTTCGAGTTTGTGAGAATCAAAAATTCACCTGGTGTTCTGGCTTATACGGTCTTCCTACTATCTTCTTATCCACAAGGACTTGGTCGACTAACGGGTTATGGACATTCTAAATTCCATATCCTAGGTAAACCTATTAGTGTCAGTCAATTACCTTGTCAATAGATCACAAGAACCACGGATTACTAGGTTGGGAGACACGCTACCCAATCTCACAGAACTTCCACTACTATTGGCTTCGGATCTTAAAGAACATACAGGCCACTGTCCTATCCTCTATAGTACCCCTAATTTGTAATCACGTCTGAAGTCATTTCACCGAGGACTACGCCCCGCCCGTAAAATCGGGCTGTGGTAAACCCTTGGTTTCTTAACTCAAATATGATACAAATCGAACATTACTTAACTCTATCCAGTATTGGCTCAAGGGTAATTACGGTCAAAAGAGGACCACTAGCTATAGTTTAGTAATATTCTATAACCTGTATTTCCTTAAACCTATTCCAACTCTAGGGATCGTGCCTTGCCAGTGCGCTGCTGGCTGCAGTGGATCCATAGTCTCCATAATTCAAATAAATGGTGACAGTGCGCTGCTGTCCTGCCATTATGGTTTAACTAACATTCCTTTAACTATATAAGTAAAAAAAATCATGGGCTTCTAGAAATTCAAACAAGTTGACTATGAAATAAAGCGTAAGTATCTATCAGTCATAATCCTTAGAATAGAAGATCGAACAGGGAAGGAAATAACTGAAAACAAAGAAATACAAACATCCTAGTATCTATTTCATATGTATTCAAATCATGGAGGAAAAACTTGAATCGAAACTAACTCGAGGTTCGTATATGGGTAACATAATCAAAATTTATACAAAATATTAATTCCTAGGGCAAATAGAAACTAAATAGGCAGTTCGACTAAGATATGGGGATGATATCTAAGAGGCAGGAGAATGAATTGAATAATCTATCAAGGCTAGATCATTAATTCTATGAAGCCCTGCCTTACCAAGGGAATAATCTATCCAAATTAAATTACATCGTCATATCAAGAGATAATAATGTACCTATGGGGATCTGGTAAACTATCAAAATTAATAACTCCTTATCTACATTGCATGGCCTAGACTACCCATCGGTAAATTTGTATAAGGGACTCCTAGTCCTAGTCATTCTCGTAAATTAAATTAATTTCTAATTCGTGAATGAGCATTTCTAGTCGCAGGCTCGCAATAGTACAACTAACTTGAGTACTATCACGAGTTCGCATGATTTGCAAAGACTGACCTGCATGGGCCACCACAAAAACTTGTCACGACCCGCACCCATTTTTTTAAACGGATACAAGACATGTCCAAGCCAGCCTACGCCGCAGTGTCGGCGGTATAACGCTGTCACGGCCATGAAGATTAAACTATGAGGTTGTACTAATTCCGAATTACGGAAATATAAGAATTGACCAACTAATGGTGACACCTAGAGAAAATATCTACAAACATTGTCGGATGCTAAAACAAATATCACCAACATGTCCAGAAGGGTCAAATTAGCTAGAATTGCCTGTCCTTAAGTCCAATTCTGGACACAGGGGCAAAACGATAATTTCGGGCAAAAACGATGTCCGCCGTTGGACCCGCTTTGTACCAAAAAGCGTGCCAGAGTCAATGGTCTCTAAAGTCATCAAACTACATGTCTACGGATCCGGTTTTTCGATACGAATCCAACGGTATGTCCAAAGTTGGATTTCGGCGGACCGTGTACAAAATCGCCCGTTGAGTGGGACCGTGGGGCCCGCAAAACGACGATTTTATCAACAGTCTCAGAATCGGACCAAACTTGGCATCCAGGACCAGAAAAATGATACGGTCCTGCTGGCACAAGTTTTGTCTCGATCTGACGTGCGTGCACAAAGTAATTGAAGAATTTGCAACGTGCACGATACGGTGAATTTCGACGAATACGCATCAAATTCGTCGCGCACATGCGACCAATTTGAATTCCGTCAAAGCCCACACGACCACGAAACCGTTACACAGCTTTCGATACTTTTGGTGCGCGACCACGTCGTCCGGATTAGCGTGACGCACGTCATGTGGAGCGATTTTCTAGTTTTGAAAACAGATTTTTTGTCAACTTCACCCTAATTTTAAACAGCAAATAATCAACAAGAATTTATTCTAAAAATAGCGTTTCCATCTTGGTTAGGTTGTCTAGAAGTCTGTTCAAGCGGTTTTCCAAAACTCGCGATGTTCTGGTCGCAAATCGACCGCAAAACTTGGGTTTCAGGACAGTTTTTATACTCGAAAAATCAAGATTTTTCTCGGTTTTTGGTCTCGGTTTCCGTCGCGTACGAAGTAAAATACTTCAATCTATTTGAACGAGATAAAAGTTGGTTGGGTTAGGTACGCACCATTGAAAACGATTCTGAAAACGATTGAATGATCGCGGAGAACCAGTGAAGCGAAGTCGGCCTTCTCCTCCAAGTTGGCTGTTCTGTTTTCAGCGCCCGTCACGCGCGTGGTGCGCGCGCGCGGCCCTGTGAGGTCGGCCACCGGCCTGGTGCGGCGCACGGCCGTGGGGTAGTTCGCCCGGGGATGAGGGAGGGTGGCGCGAGCGTTCGGCGTGGGTTTGTGTTAGGGTTTCGAGAGGATTCTCTCCCTCTTGTTCGCTCGCGTATGTATACGCAGCAGACACAGGTCCGCTCGGGATTGCTTCTGTTTAAAACTAGGGGTGCTCGGGTCTTGAAACAATGCGATGGGCCGGGCTACGTTTGAGCTTTAGCTCGGGGAGATTTGGGGCAGGCCGGGTTTAGTTCTTTTGGTTTCCTAGGTTTAATATATATATATATATCTATATATATACGTTGACATATATATATATATATATATATATATATATATATATATATATATATATATATATATATATATATACATACGTATACTTCCATATACACACTCAAAACAATATATATATATATACAGGCACATTTATACATATATTTATACACATATAAATATATTACATATACTCACTATATACGTATATTTATATTTACGTAATCGTACACATATATAATATTATATATTTATATACAACCATACATAGACATATATATATATATATATATATATATATATATATATATATATATATATATATATATATATATATATATATATATATATATATATATATTTTATTTTTTTATTTTATATATATATATATATATATATATATATATATATATATATATATATATATATATATATATATATATATATATATATATATATATATATTATATATGTGTGTATAAATATATATATGTGTATATATATATATATATATATATATATATATATATATATATATATATATATATATATATATATATATATATATATATATATATATTTATACACACATAAATATCCTTATGTATATTTATATATATGTATATACCCCCATCCAATATATATATACACATATATATATACACATATATATTTATATATATGTATATACCCCCATCCAATATATATATATATATATATATATATATATATATATATATATATATATATATATATATATTCATACACATACGCATAACCTCCTGTTTATATGTATATATTTATATATACACCCACAATATTAATAATACTAATAATCCTGATAGCAACGAAAAATAATCCAAGAGCAAGTGTAGTAAGATTTGATGAATCTCGTACGCACACTCTTTATTGGCTCCCGTAAATCACACAAATATTGTAACCACTAATAATAATAATAATACTTATATTGTACATGTAACAATTATTAGAAATCAAATGCCAAGACTTAAAGATATTGCATCTACTTAGAATATGTCTACATGACCGTATTGGGTCTCACTACATGTCTACGTGGGCTTGGATTTGGTTCCGCCCAGTTCGGACTAATTTGGTTCAACCAAGTTCATGCAAAGTCAATAAATCTAATAGTAATTAATTTAAACTTATTTATAAAGGACATGCTATAACTTGGCCTGGTTTTCCTAGTTAGGACACGCCTATGGCTCGGCATTCCCTTACCATGGCTAAACATTAGTCAAAGCACGCTACTGCACTATTCGTGCCACGATTCCTAGTCGTCTTGTACTCCAAAACTCCCCTATGGCTAAAATCATCTACCGTAATAATTAACTAAATAGTTATTTATAAAATTCTAAAATCTCCATTTAAATAAAATAAATAAAAGAAAATTATTTCAAAATTTCCGGGAAGGGGAGATACAACAGATCAACGATACAAGCATGTGATCAAGACAAGAATTCTCAGGAATCAAGAGGATACGAACAGATATCAAGGGCGAGTACTGATTGAGACATCTATTCGGTAAACCCTCACATATCTTGATTTACAGGACCTGCATGGGCCACCACTTAAACCATGTCACGCCCCAGAACCAGAATACTGGAGAGCGGGGGCAGACATAGCCAGCTACATATATTGAAGTGCAACCCACCTCGCTATACGGTCACGGCTGTCTAGATACATGAGGGTTTAACTACAAGCCAACAGTCTCTTATGGTCATGAACAAGCCTAGTATCTCAATCACAAGCAAGTAAGTAAATATTTCAAGATGTAAGATCACCAAATATATAATAGTAAGGCATCCCAAACATTACATATTCAGCTGATCATGAAGCTAGTCGTTACAAAATGTGAAGACTAGCAAGAGTTTAGTCATACATGATCAACCTTAGGATCTGTCAATCATGTTACAGCCCGTAGGCAGACAGTAAGTAAATACAATCGAGCTAAACAGGTGCTCGTCGGCTAAACGCTACAAAAAAAATATTTTTACAATAAAGTGGGAGATCAAAAATAAACCCACTCGTTGCCCTGGTTACGCCTGGTGGTCACCATCGGGCTGAAAAGTCGGTAGATCCTCTGGAGCTGCTCCGAAATTTGGCCATACAAAACCAGCTGGGTCAGACCCTAGAAAGGACAAGTGTCACAAAGGAAGCTTCACTTAGGAACTAAAACCAGCAATTAACACAGAATAATAATAAGTAGTAAGAACTGGAAATAAGGAAAAACATATCAGGATGATATACGACGATATAACCATGGAACTATTCAGACAACCAGGTTATAACCCGTAAACCAAACAAGGACCGGGGTTATAATCCTTCATCTGAACGGAGCTTGGTTTCCCACCATTTATCGACAAGATAGTATAAGAAATCAGGTCATTTAACAATCTTGTACAGGATCAAGGCAAGACTAGACTGATTATTCCATCCAATCAATCACGACCAAGCAATGAGTACGGCTTGATACTTTAACTGTCACGACCCGCACCCACTGTGAGGGTACAAGTACATAACGACGCCCAGCCTACGCCGCAGTGTCGGCGGTAGAGCGCTGTCCTAGGTTACTATCTAACCAGCAACCCACGCAATATATAAAGTACTCATCATGATCAACTCCGAACGGAGGACAAGTATAAGATATTGAACTCAATCACAGTCTAAGTACGATAAGATAAACACAGGAGAATTAAACTAGAATAGAAGAACAACTACTAAAATAATAACAACTCTCAACAAATCTCAAATACTACACAAGTCTCAAAACTTCTATAACAAGTTCAACATGGAAACAAATGCTAGTCTACTAAGCTAAATCCCGATCACTCCTGAGAGTCGGGGCCAAAAGTAGTCATTCCGTCTCCGGGTCCATAATATGTAGGGCATGCATCCTCAGGGCAATCATCTGTAAAATTTTAACAGGTCCAGTCAGGACAGGAACGAGTACAACTCATCAAGAAATCCCAATTAAATGACAGAGAACTATAAAGCAGTTATAAACAGTTTATTGATGAAATATAGCAGTTTTATACAGGTAATGATATAGAGAACAGTTAAGGTACAAAGAAAGGGAAATAACTAAACAAGAAGAGAAGCATGGCAATGAAGACTGAAAAATAAAATCTAGCTGAACTAGGGTAGCATGACATGAGTCCAGACTGTAATATAGACATGTGTGACTCCAACAAAAGTCCAGTACCAGACAAATCTAATACAAGATAAGTCCAGTACGGGATGGTTCCAGTCAATGTGATCAATGATTTCAGGGTGAGTCCAGCCTATACTCTAACAGTGTGTTTTAAAATATCGGAATCGATATGTGAACGGCTGTAGGTAATACGGCACATCACACACCTGGCCGGGTGTGAGACGGCTATCATTCCAGTATAATTCCAAGGGAGTGGTTCCAGTATTTGGGTATGTTCACATGCCTATTCTAATATTTCCCTGCCCAGCAAGTACAAGTGAATCCAGGAAATGACACGAGAATCGGGATGAGTCCAGCCAAACATAATGATACCAGCAAAAGATTCCAGGGTGATTCCAGTAGGTGGTTCCAGTAGTGATTCCAGAAGGTGATGCCAGTAGTGATTCTAGAAATAGAGGCCAGACTAATGGTATGTGTGTCGCATACATGAATCCAGAAATATCTATACGTGTTTGTAAGAATCACATAAAACTATCTAGAACTGAAGTACAGTAATTGACAAGTAAATGAGAGAACTATCAGAGAATGTACTCGCCTGATACTCTGAAAAGAGTAGTGAATGTCAGATGCCTGCACCAGAGTCACAATGTCCTAAACAGAGTAATATGGGTCATGATATGTAAGATACAAGAGAATTGACAGCTACAATGCAAACTACATAATTTCTAAGCCAATCTAGGTCAAAGTCAACTCTAAGTCAAACCTGGTCAACTGTCTAGGTCAAACTAGGTCAATACTCTAGTCAACTAGGTCCATCCTAGTCCAGTCAAGTCTCACTAGGCCTAACCAAGCCTAGACTAGTATACAACCAAGCAACATCACAAGCCACAAGGCATCACACATTATATATATTTACATACATGCTTAGATACATACATACATAGATACCTACATACTAGTTTACATAGATGCATACATGTAGGCTCACATAGGCTATTGCCTAACATACAAGGCAATATGCCAATAGAATGTATATAGGTGAACATAGGCTAATATGCACATACACATTTTCATTCACATAGTACCCATATCATCTACTCATATAGCACATAATATATATATATATATATATATATATATATATATATATATATATATATATATATATATATATATATATATATATATATATATTAACATCATGTATATATATACATGTATATAGCATATAGTGTTAGGGGTTTGTGGCATATAGGGTGATGTGTGTCTTGTATGGGTGAATGGACATGTGACAGGGAAAACCATATGTGTGTGAGTATCTAAAGGGAATTCAGTTTTTAGTAGAGTGGTGTAAGTGCCAAGGCATGAGTGTGTGACAAGGTGTGTGTGGTGGGCTAAAAGGGTAATAGGGAAAGGGTGATAGCTTAACAGGGAGTTGTATAGGCATATGTGTGTGTTGTGTGTGTATGTTGACAGGAGTAAATATGAGTGTGTGTGTGGAGAGTAGGCAAGTGACAGAACAATGTGTGTGGGAAACATGTGTGGGGAAGGAATGTGTGACAGGTAACTAGGATATAGTGTGTGCAGGAATCAATAATGTGTATAACAGTGAGAATGAAGAGTGTACAAACAGTGATGAAAATCAGTGAATAAACAGGGAGGAAATAGTGAGAAAACATGCTCAGTTTTACATAGGAAAACACAAATTTACCTATTGGAACATAACAGTTAAACAACTCAGATTTAAGGAATCAACATCAGTTTTAACAAATACTCTTAACAGTTCAAAACAGCCCCTATATTCGAATTCTAAGTTTTCAGTGAAAAGGTTCCCTCTCTAATCTCAGTTTTCATATATTAATCAAATCAGGATTTCAGGAATCATATCAAAACCCTTTAACACAATTTCACTAATACTTAAAACAACCAACAACATATATAGGAATAACATGGAAATTTAGAATCAATTCAGTTTGTCTCTCAGGTTTTTAACATTCTAATCTCAGTTTTCAACACATTAAGCCAAGTCACCAACCTATTCCATAAACTCAGGATTTCGTTGGTTCAGTTTAAAACAGGCTTGTGTGTGTGGGGACAGTGGGGGGGTATCAACTCAGGGAATTTCAGCTAGTGTCATCAGTTGGAGTTCTCAGAAAAAATTGAAAGCAAGTGACAGTTAGATGGAACTCAGGGAATGGTCTCAGGTTGTGACAGTACCAAAACCATTCCAAGCCAAATTTTCGAACCCCAAACCACATGTAACATCCCCATTACTAACACAACTGACATAACAACCTAACAGTGAACAAATCATAAAGTAGGGGATTTAACCATAGCAATAAAACTTTCAAAAATCAGTTTTCTTACAAAATAGGGAAAAATTTCAGGATTGAAAGCAGGTATGGTGTATCAGTCAACAGTGTGCATATCATCAACACCCTCAAACTCAATTCGAAATTTAAAACCCATACAATCAGTAACCTATCAATGACAGCAATAAAACACATGTGTATGAGTCTAACATTGATAATTTAAACATCAAAACAGTTTAAAAAATAAAACAGATTAAATGGTTCAAAAGATTGACAAAAGCCAAATTGAATCCATTTTTCTATGACATCAACCCAAATCCAACATGTAACCAACCTATCAGTCCTATTAAACATGTGGGAATCAATCCAGGCATTCAAAACAGCATTTTAATCAGATTAAAAAGGAAATCAAATTCAGGATTTTCGAATTTAAACACATGGTATCAGTGATTTGGAAAGGACCAATTTTCGAGTAACAAATTAAATTAATAAAATAAACTAGAGGTTGGTAATTGCAGTTCCATGTGTACACGTGTTGTGGAGTGTCTAAGTGTCCACGAAACTGGACACAATTCGTGTCCAAACACTGTTCGTACACAGACACCAAACTGTGCACAGACAGC
The DNA here is from genome assembly GCA_029216955.1 of Iris pallida. Taxonomy (NCBI): domain Eukaryota; kingdom Viridiplantae; phylum Streptophyta; class Magnoliopsida; order Asparagales; family Iridaceae; genus Iris; species Iris pallida. The sequence goes on along the minus strand of JANAVB010033219.1, from coordinate 7,713,123 downwards.
GTCGTGCACGCGTGTGTGTCACTCCAGGACACGACACGTTGCACGACACAGGCCATGGTCACGTCCACGTGTTCGTCACATATATGGCTATGTGTCCATGGCCCTGCACCGTGTCCTAGGTGAGTGTCGTGTCGGCTTTATAGCCGTGTCAGTGGCCAAAACGCTCGCGTGCACAGCGCGCGCTCGCGGCCAGTGCGGCCAGTGCGAGGAGGATTTCTCCTCGCACACGCAACCACGTGCTCCCATTTTTTGGGAGGATGGTGGCAGTCGATGCCCCAAGATCCTCGCCAAAAATGGCGTGTCCACGTGTCCTGTGTCGGGAGTTATTGACCCCGAGTAGCAGGACACAGTGTACGTGTGTGCACAGCGTGTCCAACACAAAAATCCGACACAACCAGACACCAAAATACCTAACACTCTTCACAAAATTTAATGTACATACCAAGATCTATCAATCCATATAATTAAATTTTTAAAAATCGAAAATAAATTCCTAAGGGGCATTCTATCAAACACCTAGCCTATCAAATGGATACGTGTCCGATACGGACACGAAACCGACACGAATTGTGCCCAAATTCCAGGGACAGCTAGGGGACTCCTAGATCTAGCCCTAAATGCAAAGAAAACAACAATTTAAATCAATTTGAGGAGTTTTACCTATAGGTGCAAATTGTATGGAAAAGCTCCAAATGGGGGGTGTTCCTCTTGATGGCCAAATGCTCCAAATGGGCCCAAAGCTGAGATTAACCTCCAGAATTATAAAATATACAGAAATTAGAACCTAATGCAAGAGACTAGGATGAAAAAGGAGATCAAATGAATAAATGGGAATTTTTGGAAGGGGAAAGAATACCTCTCTTTTCTTCAAGTGTTGGAATGAGAAAAAGAGGCAACCCTAATGAATAAGTGTTTAAATAGGATGGGGATCCCTATGTGGCTGGTCATTTAGGGTTTAGTTAGGGTTAGGGCTTCTAGTTATGGGCCATGGGCCAAGTCCTAAGTCATTAATCATGACTTATGAAGTCATAAGCCATATTGGCCAAATCAACTCCAAATCTCTCCAAACAAGTTCCATTGACTTAAACTTCACTAAATTAAGTCAAACCAAGTTTACTTAACCTAACCAAGGGGTCTTAACCTAGGTTAGTTACTAGGTTAGTCTTCTAGTCAACACTAGTCAAAGTCAACTATAGGCCCAAAATCAATTCTACTAAAAATCATTAAAAATCACCAAAACTCATAATATGAAATAAACATCCTTAAACAATAATTATAATTACAAAATTTCAAAATACCCTCATCTGGAAAACTGGGTGTTACAATCCTACCCACCTTAGAAAAATTTCGTCCTCGAAATTAAGATGAGCGCACCCTTCCTAGGTCAAACCCCCAGCAAATCAAGGTCGAAGCAACACAATCCTACTGGTCGTGATTTCACAGTCTCGAACATGATAGCTACACTATCTAACAATCACAAACAATATCCTGGCAGGTACTAATGGAATCATACAGAAAAGTGGGGAGGAAGAATGAAAAGGACAAACCTGCTAACCCATCACCTGCAACGTCGGTCTCCTCGACCGCCATCGCAAAAGCTCTACCCCTCTGGTGCTGAGCTACAGGTGGCCTAGCTCCCTCATAAGGAGGTGCAGCGGGACAATCTATCATCTTGTGAGCACCAGACCCACAAAATAGACAAACCTTCAGCCTCCTCCTACAAGACTCCCAAACATGCCCTGCCTTCCTGCAGTAGGCACAAGTCGACACCTCGCGGTCCTGTCCTCTATGCTGACGCTGTGCCTGCTGCACTCTCACTGGTGCCTGTGCCTGCTGAGCCTGCACATGGGGCCTCTTGGCCTGACCCCCGCTGCTGCTACCACCCTGGGAGTCTCGCCCCCTCTTGAGCCTAAGCTCAAGGTCATCCTCTGCAGCTAGTGCGTCCACCAGGATCTCCTCAAATGTAGCGCCGCGGGCGTTCTTGGTGTAGGACTTGACCTTCTTTACCAAGCCCTTTCGGAACCTCCGGGCCTTCGTCGTCTCCGACAAGTCCTCCATAAATCTGCTCAGGCGGCAGAACTCTCCTGCGTACTCCTCCACGGACTGGGTCCCCTGAACTAGGGCCTCGAAATGGGTCTCGAGGGCTCCCAGTGCTGCGTCTGGAAAGAACTTCTTCTTGAACAGCTTCTTGAATGCTGCCCAAGTCTGTCCTACTGTGCCAACCCTCGGGTCGGTCTGGTACCATGTACGGGCCAGATCCTGTATCATACTGGCCGCTGCCTCTATCTGGAGCCTCGTCGGAATCTCAGCCAGCCTGAAGATCTCCTCCATATGCTCGATCCACTCATCAGCATACAGGATCCCCTCTGTCCCTCTGAAGTCTCTCGGGTGCATCTTCTGGAAGTCCTGGATGCCCTTCTCCCGTGGCTGGTACGGCTGCGGGGCTGCTGCTGGCTGAGCTACGACTCTCTCCACTGCCGTCACTGCCAGATCAATGCCTCTGCTGAGCTCTGCCGTGTGCCTCTGCTGCTGGGTCTGCTGACCCTCCATGTACTGCCTGAAGAAAGCCAACAGCTGAACGGCGTCAATTGTCCCTGCAGGTGGCTGCTGATGCTGCTGCCGAAACATCTCAGGAATGACTGGGGTCGTCCTCTGAACAAGTGGAGGCATACCCCCAATGGCTACAGCAGCTCCTGTCTGATCAGGAACAGAAGGTGCTACAGTCTCAACAGGCTGCTGCAATGGACGAGAGGTGGCAGACCCCTCTCCAGCGGCTACTGTACCAGAGCGATGTGATCGTGTCTCCACCATCCTGAAGACAGGTCGAAAAGGAAGTCAATACTGAGCAGGAATCGATAAATCAAAGGAGGACAGTTATTGCAAAGAAAACAAGTCAGTAAGATATGTAGATGGCATGAATTGAAACAGAATTTTTCCTAACTGTGATTGAGTACCTCTCCGTTAAAGCCTATCTCTCAATCCTATCGCAGGCTCGCAGTAGCACAACTAAGTCGTCGTACTACCACGATATCGTACTAATGCGACTCTCGACCTGCATGGGCCACCACTAAAAACGTGTCACGACCCGCACCCACTGTGAGGGTACAAGTACGTAACGACGTCCAGCCTACGCCGTAGTGTCGGCGGTAGAGCGCTGTCCTAGGTTACTATCTAACCAGCAACTCACGCAATATATAAAGTACTCATCATGATCAACTCCGAACGGAGGACAAGTATAAGATATTGAACTCAATCACAGTCTAAGCACGATAAGATAAACACAGGAGAATTAAACTAGAATAGAAGAACAACTACTAAAATAATAACAACTCTCAACAAATCTCAAATACTACACAAGTCTCAAAACTTCTATAACAAGTTCAACATGGAAAAAAATGCTAGTCTACTAAGCTAAATCCCGATCACTCCTGAGAGTCGGGGCCAAAGGTAGTCATCCCGTCTCCGGGTCCATAATATGTAGGGCATGCATCCTCAGGGCAATCATCTGTAAAATTTCAACAGGTCCAGTCAGGACAGGAACGAGTACAACTCATCAAGAAATCCCAATTAAATGACAGAGAACTATAAAGCAGTTATAAACAGTTTTATTGATGAAATATAGCAGTTTTATACAGGTAATGATATAGAGAACAGTTAAGGTACAAAGAAAGGGAAATAACTAAATAAGAAGAGAAGCATGGCAATGAAGACTGAAAAATAAAATCTAGCTGAACTAGGGTAGCATGATATGAGTCCAGACTGTAATATAGACATGTGTGACTCCAACAAAAGTCCAGTACCAGACGAATCTAATACAAGATGAGTCCAGTACGGGATGGTTCCAGTCAATGTGATCAATGATTTCAGGGTGAGTCCAGCCTATACTCTAACAGTGTGTTTTAAAATATCGGAATCGACATGTGAACGGCTGTAGGTAATACGGCACATCACACACCTGGCCGGGTGTAAGACGGCTATCATTCCAGTATAATTCCAAGGGAGTGGTTCCAGTATTTGGGTATGTTCACATGCCTATTCTAATATTTCCCCGCCCAGCAAGTACAAGTGAATCCAGAAAACGACACGAGAATCGGGATGAGTCCAGCCAAACATAATGATACCAGCAAAAGATTCCAGGGTGATTCCAGTAGGTGGTTCCAGTAGTGATTCCAGAAGGTGATGCCAGTAGTGATTCCAGAAATAGAGGCCAGACTAATGGTATGTGTGTCGCATACATGAATCCAGAAATATCCATACGTGTTTGTAAGAATCACATAAAACTATCTAGAACTGAAGTACAGTAATTGACAAGTAAATGAGAGAACTATTAGAGAATGTACTCGCCTGATACTCTGAAAAGAGTAGTGAATGTCAGATGTCTGCACCAGAGTCACAATGTCCTAAACAGAGTAATATGGGTCATGATATGTAAGATACAAGAGAATTGACAGCTACAATACAAACTACATGATTTCTAAGCCAATCTAGGTCAAAGTCAACTCTAAGTCAAACCTGGTCAACTGTCTAGGTCAAACTAGGTCAACACTCTAGTCAACTAGGTCCATCCTAGTCCAGTTAAGTCTCACTAGGCCTAACCAAGCCTAGACTAGTATACAACCAAGCAACACCACAAGCCACAAGGCATCACACATTATATATATTTACATACATGCTTAGATACATACATACATAGATACCTACATACTAGTTTACATAGATGCATACATGTAGGCTCACATAGGCTATTGCCTAACATACAAGGCAATATGCCAATAGAATGTATATAGGTGAACATAGGCTAATATGCACATACACATTTTCATTCACATAGTACCCATATCATCTACTCATATAGCACATAATATATATATATATATATATATATATATATATATATATATATATATATATATATATATATATATATATATATATATATATTAACATCATGTATATATATACATGTATATAGCATATAGTGTTAGGGGTTTGTGGCATATAGGGTGATGTGTGTCTTGTGTGGGTGAATGGACATGTGACAGGGAAAACCATATATGTGTGAGTATCTAAAGGGAATTCAGTTTTTAGTAGAGTGGTGTAAGTGCCAAGGCATGAGTGTGTGACAAGGTGTGTGTGGTGGGCTAAAAGGGTAATAGGGAAAGGGTGATAGCTTAACAGGGAGTTGTATAGGCATATGTGTGTGTTGTGTGTGTATGTTGACATGAGTAAATAGGAGTGTGTGTGTGGAGAGTAGGCAAGTGACAGAACAATGTGTGTGGGAAACATGTGTGGGGAAGGAATGTGTGACAGGTAACTAGGATATAGTGTGTGAGGAATCAATAATGTGTATAACAGTGAGAATGAAGAGTGTACAAACAGTGATGAAAATCAGTGAATAAACAGGGAGGAAATAGTGAGAAATCAGGCTCAGTTTTACATAGGAAAACACAAATTTACCTATTGGAACATAACAGTTAAACAACTCAGATTTAAGGAATCAACATCAGTTTTAACAAATACTCTTAACAGTTCAAAACAGCCCCTATATTCGAATTCTCAGTTTTCAGTGAAAAGGTTCCCTCTCTAATCTCAGTTTTCATATATTAATCAAATCAGGATTTCAGGAATCATATCAAAACCCTTTAACACAATTTCACTAATACTTAAAACAACCAACAACATATATAGGAATAACATGGAAATTTAGAATCAATTCAGTTTGTCTCTCAGGTTTTTAACATTCTAATCTCAGTTTTCAACACATTAAGCCAAGTCACCAACCTATTCCTTAAACTCAGGATTTCGTTGGTTCAGTTTAAAACAGGCTTGTGTGTGTGGGGGACAGTGGGGGGGTATCAACTCAGGGAATTTCAGCTAGTGTCATCAGTTGGAGTTCTCAGAAAAAATTGAAAGCAAGTGACAGTTAGATGGAACTCAGGGAATGGTCTCAGGTTGTGACAGTACCAAAACCATTCCAAGCCAAATTTTCGAACCCCAAACCACATGTAACATCCCCATTACTAACACAACTGACATAACAACCTAACAGTGAACAAATCATAAAGTAGGGGATTTAACCATGGCAATAAAACTTTCAAAAATCAGTTTTCTTACAAAATGGGGAAAAATTTCAGGATTGAAAGCAGGTATGGTGTATCAGTCAACAGTGTGCATATCATCAACACCCTCAAACTCAATTCAAAATTTAAAACCCATACAATCAATAACCTATCAATGACAGCAATAAAACACATGTGTATGAGTCTAACATTGATAATTTAAACATCAAAACAGTTTAAAAAATAAAACAGATTAAATGGTTCAAAAGATTGACAAAAGCCAAATTGAATCCATTTTTCTATGACATCAACCCAAATCCAACATGTAACCAACCTATCAGTCCTATTAAACATGTGGGAATCAATCCAGGCATTCAAAACAGCATTTTAATCAGATTAAAAAGGAAATCAAATTCAGGATTTTCGAATTTAAACACATGGTATCAGTGATTTGGAAAGGACCAATTTTCGAGTAACAAATCAAATTAATAAAATAAACTAGAGGTTGGTAATTGCAGTTCCATGTGTACACGTGTTGTGGAGTGTCTAAGTGTCCACGAAACTGGACACAATTCGTATCCAAACACTGTTCGTACACAGACACCAAACTGTGCACAGACAGCGTCGTGCACGCGTGTGTGTCACTCCAGGACACGACACGTTGCACGACACAGGCCATGGTCACGTCCACGTGTTCGTCACATATATGGCTACGTGTCTATGGCCCTGCATCGTGTCCTAGGTGAGTGTCGTGTCGGCTTTATAGCCGTGTCAGTGGCCAAAACGCTCGCGTGCACAGCGCGCGCGCGTGGCCAGTGCGGCCAGTGCGAGAAGGATTTCTCCTCGCACACGCAACCACGTGCTCCCATTTTTTGGGAGGATGGTGGCAGTCGATGCCCCAAGCTCCTCGCCAAAAATGGCGTGTCCACGTGTCCTGTGTCGGGAGTTATTGACCCCGAGTAGCAGGACACAGTGTACGTGTGTGCACAGCGTGTCCAACACAAAAATCCGACACAACCAGACACCAAAATACCTAACACTCTTCACAAAATTTAATGTACATACCAAGATCTATCAATCCATATAATTACATTTTCAAAAATCGAAAATAAATTCCTAAGGGGCATTCTATCAAACACCTAGCCTATCAAATGGATACGTGTCCGATACGGACACGAAACCGACACGAATTGTGCCCAAATTCCAGGGACAGCTAGGGGACTCCTAGATCTAGCCCTAAATGCAAAGAAAACAGCAATTTAAATCAATTTGAGAAGTTTTACCTATAGGTGCAAATTGTATGGAAAAGCTCCAAATGGGGGGTGTTTCTCTTGATGGCCAAATGCTCCAAATGGGCCCAAAGCTGAGATTAACCTCCAGAATTATAAAATATACAGAAATTAGAACCTAATGCAAGAGACTAGGATGAAAATGGAGATCAAATGAATAAATGGAAATTTTTGGAAGGGGGAAGAATACCTCTCTTTTCTCCAAGTGTTGGAATAAGAAAAAGAGGCAACCCTAATGAATAAGTGTTTAAATAGGGTGGGGATCCCTATGTGGCTGGTCATTTAGGGTTTAGTTAGGGTTAGGGCTTCTAGTTATGGGCCATGGGCCAAGTCCTAAGTCATTAATCATGACTTATGAAGTCATAAGCCATATTGGCCAAATCAACTCCAAATCTCTCCAAACAAGTTCCATTGACTTAAACTTCACTAAATTAAGTCAAACCAAGTTTACTTAACCTAACCAAGGGGTCTTAACCAAGGTTAGTTACTAGGTTAGTCTTCTAGTCAACACTAGTCAAAGTCAACTATAGGCCCAAAATCAATTCTACTAAAAATCATTAAAAATCACCAAAACTCATAATATGAAATAAACATCCTTAAACAATAATTATAATTACAAAATTTCAAAAATACCCTCATCTGGAAAATTGGGTGTTACATTAACTAACTAGGGTTATCACAGGCCTAGTTACTAACAAGATACAGCGAGATTATTCTACAGCCATAAGCCCTGCAGACCATCCAGGTTACCCAGGTCGAAATATTAGGGATTGAATTCAGGTGGGTACATCGTCCAGGAAACACATGTACCCTTAAGTAGCTTGAAAGATGCAACACATAATAGTATGCTGGAAATGTGTCCTACTCGACGGCAGGCTACAGATCCCAGGCGCGCCCAAGTAACGGGATTGTCTGTAAATGGGAAATCTCTTCATAACTACTGTATTATTCTAGTTATTAGCCTTAGTCCATTTTCGTAGGTACTCCTGACCGTGGTACTCAGGAGTCCCTTCCTAAACATGATGCAAGACAGGACTGGTTTATTTGTACAAGCACAAGCGCCCACGGTGTCCAGGTTATTTATAATGGTCATGTCATGTCTTGGAGCCGTCGCAACAGCTTATGGTTACTTGTCAGGAGTGCGCCACGACGGGCCACTATCATGTCATGTTACTTGTCAGGAGTGCACCACTACGGGTCACTGTCGTGTTCAGGGATGTATGTACAAAATAACATAGCACAAGCATGCATCAGTAGACCCAATGTTACCCTGAGAGTTACAAGACATGAGATAACAAAATAATAGTAAATAATAATAGTTAAATAACAAGACAAGGCACGGGGAGGAGCCATGCGGCTCAGAGAAATGAACCTATATGACTGGGTCGATGAGGTTCCATGCGGCCCAGAATTCGAGCTCATGCGGCTGGGGAGTGGATAAGCCTATGCGGCTGGGGAGAGAGCAGCCCGTGCGGCTGGGGGAAAGAAATCCATACGGCTCGCTGGGAGGGGGCATATGCGGCTGGCAGAGGACACTCGTGCGACAGGATCGGACGGAGTCCCATGTGGCCAGAAAGAGATGGGTCACATGCGGCTCAATTCGGTCTGGGTCATGCGGCTAGGTCCAAGTAGTGCCATGCGGCTCGGTCCCATACGGCTGGGATGAGTCCTATGCGACTGCAGGAAGATGGGTGCATATGCGGCTGGGAGGGGCAGAGCACATGCGGTTGGGAGTGACTGGGGGCTTATGCGGCCAGGAGGAATTTCAGGCGTATGCGGTTCCGAGAAGTTCAGGCATATGCGGCTGGGATCAAGTTCATGCGGCTCAATTGAGGGAAAGCTTATGCGGCTGGAGCTCGCGCATGCGGCTAGAAGTGGAACTTGCCGCATAAGGCTATGCGGCTAAATTCATGCGGCAGGAAACTATATACGGCTGGAACTGTTCTTCTTCTCCAAATTTTCGAGAAGAAGAGCACCATGAAGCCATGCTTCCAAGCTCCATAAAACCTTCATCCGGAGTCCAAATCTGAACTTCCATAGGTCAAATTGGGGCAGAATAAAATTCTCTACAATATGGAACCATCAAAAATTGAAATTAACAATATTAAGTAAATCAAAACCCAAGAAATCTGAAAATAACATAAACTTAGATCTACAAGCAATGAGCCATGGAGATTAGAAATGCCAAGAACTAAAGTGCTTTAGAATACTGTGAAGAAGAGAATGGAACAATAAAATTTGGGTTCCTCCATGAAGCAAGATGCACTTGCCTAGATCTCTCTCTCTTTCTCACAGGTTGGTGAGGAGTTAATGGTGGGGAAGAAGAGTAATGAGAAGAGAGAAGGAAGAGGGGGCTAATAAATGGAGATGTTGGTGGTAGGTAGGGGTTCTCCCCTTGGTCCATATTGAACCAAAAGCAACCCTAAACCGAACAAAGCCAACCCAAACCAAGATGAACCACGGCCAAGCAAATGGAAATACCCAATAAACCAAGCAAGGATACATGCAATACAAGATAAAATACGTACACGTATTCCAAAATACGTAATAAGAACTATAGGCATTACACCCGCCGTTGGCGCCACCGTCGCGCGCGGCCACGGACGCACGGAGGCACAACGCGCACGCGAGGGACTGGCAGCATTAGCAGCAGCAGTAGGGTGAAGGTGCTGAGTTCGCAATACGATCTCTCGACGATCGCTCGATCATTTTACGATCCATCAACTCTGGTACGTTCACGATATGACCCCCTTCACCTTCTATCAATTAGTTTTAATTTAGTTGCGACCGATTGTCGGGAAATACCTTATGAAAATTGAGAAAAATTACGATGGCACGTCAACAGTTTCCAGTTCCATGAACCCTATTAGGAAGCCAAAATTCTGTCAAACCACTGCGAATTCTTGAAATCTAATTGAACAGATTTCTAGAGGACCTAACCGAGATAGAAACCCCACTTTTGTTTTATTTTAGTTCTTTATACATTAGGATAATCCAGCTTGAAAACCAAGAAAAACCTGTTTAGAAAACTAGAAAAATTCATTGATACGACGTGCGTCCCGCCAATCCGAGCGACGTGGTCGCAAACCGAAAGCATCGAAAGGTGCGTAACGGCTTCGTGGACGTGTGGGCTTTGACGGAATTCCAATTGGTCGTGTGTGCGCGACGAATTTGATGCGTATCCGTCAAAATTTACCGTATCAGTCTCTGTGCAAATTTCTCAATTACTTTGTGCATGCTCGTCAGATCGAGATGAAACTTGCGCCAACAGGACCGTATCATTTTTCTGGTCCTGTATGCCAAGTTGATCCAATTCTGAGATAGTTGATCAGATCACCGTTTTGTGGGTCCCGCGATCCAATTCAACGGGCAATTTTGTGCACGGCCCACCGAAAATCTACAATTGGACATACCATTGGATTTGTATCATCAAAAAAATTCGTAGACATATAGTTTGATGACTTTAGAGACTATTGACTCTGGCACGCTTTTCGGTGCAAAGCGGGTCCAACGGCAGACACCGTTTTGGT
>JANAVB010033219.1:7677245-7699745 GCA_029216955.1 Iris pallida | reverse complement strand
AATAAATATATTATATATATATGTATATGAGTGTATATATTATGTATATGTAATACTAATATTGTATATGTGTGTATATATATAAATATTATATGTGTAATATGAAATATATATATATATAGGATATATATATATAATATATATATATATATATATATATATATATATATATATATATATATATATATATATATATCTAATATACATAGTGATTATATTAATATAGATAATATATATATTTGCTAATATAGAGTAGAAAAAGAAAGGAAAAAAGAAAAAGGGATAGTAAAACCCAAATATACCAAAGCAACCCCAACCCAGCTGAGCCATCAGCCGGCCCAGCCCACTGCAACCTACAGCCCACAGTGGGCAAACAATCCAAACCGAGCCGCACAGGAGCCTCCTCGATTTATAAATATGCAAAAAACCGAGAGAGTTCGGGAGGAAAAACTCAAGAAACCCTAACCCTAACCCAGCAGTCGACCCCCCCTCTGCCTTGCACGACCCCCGGCGACCACAGCATCATCGTAGGCGGCGGAAGCAGTCGCCGGAATCCGTGCGCGCACTGCCGGGAACAGAGCAGTAGCAACATCAGCAACATCATGACATGTACCGATTCATTGTCTTATTTTTTTCGCGTATTCTCCATCATTTTTGATTTTCGTTAAGTTTATATAGAAACCTCATATGACCCTCTAGAGATCCCAACAAGTAGATACAGACATGGTTGAGCGATCAATCCGAAAATTCGACACCAAGTCGAAGAAAAGTCTGTTCGTAAACAGGGAATAGAGTAAGCCAAATACCCCTATTTACGGTCTGATTCTCGTCAACCTATTAAAAATAATTAGAAAATACTTGAAGGGAGTCAGAGACAACATATAGGAGATTTAAACGTATCTTGTAGTGTGAAACCCATTGTTTGTAGTAGTTTATTTAAATAGAATTTTGGGTATTATTAATAAAAGGTTCTTAAAATTATTATTGATATTATAATTATTAATTATTATTTTTGGATGGAAAGAATTTCGAAAATTAAATCAACTTGGATTTTTTATTTTGGACCCAAACCCGAGTCCGAACCCAGACCCAGGCCTGAGCCCAAACCCAATCCCTTTTTCCTATTTCTTAATTCTGATTTTTGGACTTGGTTTAAGTTTTATAAAAAAAATATATATAACTAGTTGGCTGGGCCCGTAGGACCAGCACCCCAATCCCACACACGACTTGGTAAACTCCACTCTTTTTGTTCTCCACAACCTCCCCATTCTTTCTCTGGACCACACGTTCACCATCACCCCCAACCACTCCTTAATAACATCTCTCCTACTTCCCATCTCCCCACAACTTCACAGGAGATAAACTCTCAACCTCTCTCACTCTCCCTAACTACTTTTTTCATTTCACTCTCTCTCACAGAGAGAACCAACTCTCTGTGCTCTCCACCAACCCTTTTCCAAACCCCTTCCCGAGCTTCACCCGACCGTCCTCCGCCAAGCCCCGAGCTCGTTCGCGCCCGGCCAGAGCTCCGCCGACCGCCTTCGGCGCCTCCGCCCCCTGGCCGCGTTTCCCCTCGCGCGCCACCCTCACCCGCGCCCCGTGCCCTAGGCACCACCGGACCCCGAGCTCCGGCGATCTCTCCCGTCGCCGACCCGATCTCGGCGTCTCCGACCGCGCGCCGCCACCCCGGCCAGGTCAGCATCCCTGCGCGCGGCTCCCCGAGCTCCGCGGCCCCTCTCCCGCGGCCGCTGCCTCCTCCAGCACGCGGATCTCCCCCGCGCCCCTTCGCCCTCCCGGCGAAACCCCGTCGTCGCCCTCTCCCGCTGTCCAGCGCTTCGTGGAGTTCCTGCTGTCCGAACGTCATTTCAATTTTTCTCCAAGTTTTTCCCGCGGCTCCCCGCCAACGGAATCTGGTAAACCCTTGTTAATCATAGTAGTTCGTCCCTCCCGTAGAGTCCATGATGAGAATCGGTCCCCGGTTTCCCTTTGGGAAATCTGGTTAGCTGCGTATTTTATTCGGTTAACTGCGTTAGCATATTTCTGTGATTTTATCTGCTGGGTTTTGTGTGGTTTGGTTTGATTGTGGGATTCCCGAATATTTCGGGAAGTTCTGTGGATTGGGAATTATTTCTGGTGGTTTTGGAAAGTTAATTCGATGGTTATATTTTGGGATTTTTATTGGTTGGAACAATTGCAGGTTTCTGTGGCGCATTTCCCAGTTTTGGGTTTGTCCCGAAATAGAGGAAATGCTTGCCCAAATTTCTACAAAACCTTATTTAATTTGATTTCAAAATCGGTTTTCGGAAATGAATTTTAAAACTGATTTTCGGACGACGACCGTACCGGTCTGTGGGCCCTGGCGAAATGCAAACGCACCGGTCCGACCGGGCGTTGTGGTATTAGCTGGATTTTGATGATGGACCGAGTCTGAGACTCTTAGCATTTATTTTAAATTATTTTTATTTAATATTTAGGCTATTTATTATAGTTATTTATTTACCGCATTTTATTTAGTAATTAAATCATTTTCCTCTTATTTGATGTAAAAAAAAGATTGTACAGGGACATAAGCCCATTCTAGGATGTTTAGCTGTGCCCTTGTATTGTGTAGCGTAGATTTTTATTTTCTTTTCTGGGTGGATGTGATCTTGGGTGATTTTGATTAGACGTATAATCGTAGTTAGAGCGTAACTTTATAATTAATTAAGAATTTATTAAATGGATAAAAAAATTAGTAAATAACTAGTTCATGATTTATCATTAAAAGAAAACTATATTTTATAAATATATTACGAAAACACAAAGTTTTCCAAAGTTAATTGATTCTCGTTGTTATTTCCAAATAATCCAATTAACCGGCTTAAATCAACGCACGTAGCATGCGACGTAATCGTTAGCTGTAACTTAATACAACTAAAACCTGATTAGGACTTGCTACTAGAGATTGCAACTAGCACACTTAGCCTGGTTATTCAAGGTTCTAAGTCGAGTTCTCAACTGTAGGAACTCGAAGATACACCTGACGTTCCTCCTCGGTACCGACCCGTCTTTCCAGTCATCTAAAACAAGGCAAGTTTCGGATTATGTTTTCTTGTAATTTCCTTAGTAAAGTTAAGCTGCATGTTAAACCACACTGCTGACACGGAACTCTACCTTAGGGTTCAACTACTGATTGTTACTGTTACTGAATCTGGGACTGGGGGAATAGTGTAGACGTTTATGACCAAAGCCCCTACTGAACTGACTGTGTTAGCTTATCCCTCTCACACACGGGGATAAGCCATATCGTATCGCTAGGATACTACTGATCAACCCAAGCCGGTCATAGACGTTTGCATATTCAAAACACACTGAACTGTTTTAAACTGCTGAAAATATTATTTCAAACTGTTTACCCTGCACTTTCCAATTACTATTTAAATTATGAGATGCATATTTCGTTCTTGCTCCCTCCTGACTGGAGACAATATTTTAGGTAGCAATGAGGATGACGAGCTATACTATAATAGCTACTATGACCCGGTTCTCTACCCTGCGACGGTACCAGAGCCGTCTCTGGAGGACGCTGATCCTGGGACTGCTGAACCTGATGTCTAGATAGTTTTCTTTTCTGCATTTTCTTTTATTTGGAGTTTGTAGTTTTATTTCAGCATTTCCCTTCCAGTTGTATTTCTGAATATTTATTAAACAAAGTTTCATTTCCGAATAGAACAGTTGTGACAAATGAAATTGTGTTGTTGTGAATACCTGCAATGGAACAGCTTACTGCCGCCGTCTCACCACGGTGCAGGCTGGGCATGGTCCGGTTCGACCCATTAACTTGGGATCGGGTCGTGACATGTAGATCCCAATTTCATGGAGTATGTACAAAGTTACTCTATTTCTAAAATGGTCAAAAACAGTTTTAAAAACAGTTTAGAAAATATAAAAACTTTCGATACGACGTGCGTCCCGCCAAATCGGGCGACGTGGTCGTAAACTGAAAGCATCGAAAGGTGCGTAACGGCTTCATGGACGTGTAGGCTCTAACGGAATTCAAATTGGTCGCGTGTGCGCGACGAATTTGATACGTATCCGTCGAAATTTACCGTATCGGCCTCTGTACAAATTTTTTAATTACTTCGTGTACACTCGTCAGATCAAGACAAAACTTACGCCAACAGGACCGTATCATTTTTCTGGTCATGTATGCCAAATTTGGTCCGATTCTGAGACAGTTTATTGGATCGCCGTTTTGCGGGTCCCACGGTCCGATTTTTTATTGTGAATTATTTTCTTCTGAGATAAGTCGTATGGGCTAGGTCGTCTCGATTATGGGATCTAGAGTCTTCTATAGTCATGTTAGCTGGCATAGTGAGGACATATAGTCGGATTTTGGATGTATTTCTCGGGTGTGGAAATTTAAGGTTTTCGCGGCCAGGCATGCGGCAATGCGAAAATTTTAAATACCATGATTCTAGAGGTATGTACCTTAGTCGAGGACTCTGTGAATATCGTAGCCTTGCTCACTAGCATGACTGTCACGCCCCGCTCCCGTAGGAGCGATCGTCCTCGCTAAGGCGTGATGCCGCACGGGCCTAGGTTGCGCCCGTGCAAGGCCAAGTCCAGAAACGGCCGATTTGAGTTCTAGGCCACAGAGTCGCACAGAGTGTCCCCATAATCTGTCACGCCCCGCTCCCGTAGGAGCGATCGTCCTCGCTAAGGCGTGATGCCGCACGGGCCTAGGTTGCGCCCGTGCAAGGCCAAGTCCAGAAACGGCCGATTTGAGTTCTAGGCCACAGAGTCGCACAGAGTGTCCCCATTTGCAGCGGAATATAAATGAACACAATTGAAGCGAAACCAAATTCTTTATTGATATTCAACAAGTTACAAGCGGCGCTAGGCCGATATTATAATTCGCTCAAGCTTTCTCTCTCTGAAACATAAAAGGCGTGCCAAGTGGCTTACAAGATGGAATGATTCATGGCGATGTTCCGATACATTATGTCCTGTATAGAGTGCTCCAGCTCCTTGCAACGCTCCAAGGCCCAGAGATAGCTCCGCGCCTTAGCACGTTCGATTGAAGCTCCGCACCCGCTGGCGTCTCCTGCATCCTGCAAGCATACTGTGGGGTTATCAGTACATTGTTATGCACTGGTGGGGAGGCTGGCTCGCCCACAATGCCATCATTACCAAACACGTTCTATAATCTTTTGTGCATCTCTATCATTCATTGTCTTTCTAATCTTGCCTTAGGATCAATTTCATGGCATATTGCATAGCCTATCTCGTGTTACCGAACTCGAGTGTCGCATGGAAATACATGTACGACTTACCCATACTTACCGTCCGGCCTTCCCTGTTCAAGGTAAACCAAGTTAAACCACAATTCATGAATAATAACATAACACGATTCTTGTACGCATTCAATATCAAGTGTGTGTGTGTCTCGGGTTCTAGCACGTCGTGGACATGTTCTAGTGTTACGTTTCGAGCATGTTCAGGAAGCACATTTCAAGCATGTTCGGGGTGGTATATTTTAAGCATGTTCAGGCATGTTACATTTCGAGCATGTTCATGTTCAGGATGTTACTTTGCAAGCATGTTCAAGAGTGTTATATTTCGGGCATGTTCAGGAGACACTTGTTCATTTAACTTAGACTACTTTGATTTCAATGCAAGAACTTGCACGTGGATTGCCACCAGCATAGTCCACTTAATCTACATGCACGGGTCGCTGGCTTTACAAGCCATTTAGGACATTCTCCTGTGGCAATTCTCAACTTAGCGTAGGGTGATGGCTGGTACACCCCGTTAAGTCTCTTGAATATACCCTCCTACTTACGTCTCTTGGTGCCCAAGCCCGCACCCAAGCAGCCCGTAAGCGCCGTATTGATTCTGCCTAGGCCGGCCACGGTTTACCCCCCCAACGCCCGTGCCGCAGAATCCTTCCACACGACGGCCACGGTTTACCCCCCCATCGCCCGTGCCGTTTGTCCACGACCATTTCGTATTATCTTGTCTTTTACTTAGCGGCTATCTCTGAGCCGTAGGCTAACCCTTAGCCATAATGCGTTAACGACCAGGTTGGCGTCCGTACAGCGCGGGTAGCAAGCCCCGTTGCACGTGCCCGTCATACCTGTCGCTAGCGTCTTCCATGTCTTATCTTTCATGCCATAATGCGTTAACGACCAGGTTGGCGTCCGTACAGCGCGGGTAGCGAGCCCCGTTGCACGTGCCCGTCACACCTGTCGCTAGCGTCTTATCTTTCATGTATTCTTTCTTTTCATGTTATTCTTTCACTTGTTCGTATGTTCATAGAGTCATTCATGTGTTTGTTCATTCATTCGTTGATTCATTCATTCATGCATTACGCAACTCCCAGTGTGGGAGTCGCCTTGGCGACCCATCGGTCCCATAGCCTTCCAATGTTGCTAAACTCTACTCGGAGCGACTATGTTGATAGCCTTCCCGTTTCATTGTTGTAAACCATTCATTGTTTCATTATTTGAACGTATACGGGACATGAACGTGAGCTTGTGCCGTAGCACGAGCGTAGAGCGTGGTGCGAGCGTTTCTATAATTGCCGAGTTCTTTTCCATGTTCTAAACAAGCATGCAAGATGGGATTATTCCCTTAGCTAGGTGCGTTGGATCATTTATTAACATGCATGGTGTTGTCGCCTAGCGATTCTCGTGATAGTGTCCGCATTGTTATGTGTCTAGGCTAAGCACAGACGGGTTCATCGGAGCCACCCACCTTAGCGATGTTCACATCGGCCGAGCGATCCTCCGAGCACGCCTTCGATAGTCTAAGTCTGGATTCATCTTGTCGGGCCAATGCAAGCCTTGCATCGATTCGCATCGACACTTCATCGGGTCGAAGCAACTCTTCGGGTCGACGGCTCGTTTGAGTCGTTGCACTTGCCGTTTGGAATCGGCGTTCCGCTAGGGCGGAGCGGGTCACTACAATGACGAAGATTCCGAGTATCATGATTTTGGACAGACGCATATGATTATTGGACTGTGTGTTTGAGACTGTGATTGTTGGGGTGTTTGACCTAGAAGGAGTAGGACCATTCTAATTTCGAGGACGAAATTTTTCTAAGGAGGGTAGACTTGTAGCACCCGGTTTCTAAAATGAGGGTAATTTTAAAATTTTGTAATTATAATTATTTAATAATGATATTTAAACCATATTATGATTTTTGGTAATTTTTAGTTATTTTAAAACTATTTAAAATCACGACTTGTGATTTTGATGTTTTGCTAGTGCAACCTTAGAGATTACTTAACCTAGAGACTAACCATGATCATATGAGCCTAGTCATAGGTTTAGAACATCAAGTTAGGGCTTTTTAGCCTAAGGGGTATTTTGGTAATTTACTAGAAATTATTGGAATTATTGGATTTATGTGAATTATTATTATTTAATTATTGTCATGAGAGTCCCTAACCTAGTTTACCCTAATCTAGAGGTTAGCCACTAACCTAGAGATTAAAGGATAGCTAATTATCTCATGGCATTATTCACAAATATCTTAGAATACCTCTATTAGATATTTTCCTTAAAACCCTCAAAATATCATTGCTTTACCTAGAAGTCCAAACCTTAAGCAAGAAGGAAGACACAAAAGTCTTCATGGACACCCCCTCCCCACACCCTATGGCCGGCCAAGGAAGGTCAACCCCCTTTTATATAATCACTACATTTCATTCATGTCTCATTTACATGAATTTACACTTCTTTAGACCATTGAAAATCCAATACCTTCAAACCCTCACAACTTGTTCATTTCAACTCCTTTTCTCCTCTAGTCTTTTGCATTGGGACCCTACAACATCAAGGGTGCTAAGGGAGGCTAGCAATCAAGATTCCACAAGGCTAGGACATCACCAAGTGGAAGGACACCCCCTACTAGCTTGATTTCCATTGGAATTGCACCAATAGGTAAATACCCTCATACATAGTTAATATTCTGTTTTCTCTTCATGAATGCATGCATCTAGGTACCATGGACCTGTAGGGCAAGTTTGGTAGGAAGTAGGTTTGATTTGGTGTCCGTATCGGACGCGTATCCATAATTAGAGAACCTTGTTTGTTGAAATGCCTCAAAGAAATGAATTTCAATATTTTGTAAAACAAATTACCTGGTTGTGTGGCCCTAGAGTTGTACTACACGATTTCACTGGACTGAGCACGAATTGGTGCTGTGTCCGTGTCCAAATCAAACACGAACACGCTGCACACACTGTACTGCACAGTGTGGCAATGCCCTGCTACCACACTGTTCGTGCATACTGTACAGGGCACTTCGACACGCCAAATTTGGCATGGACACGAGGGCAATGACTGCGAACATGCCCCCAAAGTTTCACGATGTGTCGTTTTGTATCGGACACGGAAATAGGGCCGCACTGGCCACACACGCGCACGTTCAGTCGAGAAATCGGCTCTGATACGAGCCTCATGTCCCTCGTGGACACGTCGTGGTGTCGTGTCAGGGTGACACATGTGTAGCCCATCACTGGGCGAACACTAGGACACGAGCACGAGATGTGTCGTGTCCTGTGTCACGAGCACGAGACACTCGACCGCGTGCACGACGCGGCCTGTAACGCACGATTTTTGACACTGATACGCGTGTTGTATCACATATAGACATGATGATGACACGTAACAGTGTGTCGATCGTGTAGCCCTATATATGGGCTACACGTGTGCATGACCACGAGACGTGTCGTGGCTCGTGGTGTGTCCACGAAGGTAGTGCACTGGTGCACGACACAGTACTCTGCACTATGTCCAGATTTACCCGATTTGGGTTTTCTTGAGTTTGACACATCTGTCGTGTCAAGATGGACACTCAGGCACCCTAGACACTAGGGGACACTGGGGGACACGTTTACCAACCTAGGGTTTTGGGCCTTATGCCGTTTTGGACTCGGGTTCGGGTTTACCCATTTTTCGAGTGCACAGTGCACTAGGTTCTGATATTTGGTATTTTCCCAGTTAATTAAATCCAATTTCAAAATAATTTTTGATGTTGTTTCTTTATATAAATATCTGTGTATATAGGGTATATACATAGTATATGTGTTTGTGTATGTGTAGGTGGAATTTAGGGGTATATACATGTGTGTACATATGTATATACATATATGTATATATATAGGGGTGTGTGTGTTATTGTGTGTGTGTGGGTTTGGTTTCCAGTTTCCTGAAACTGGAAACCCCCCCTTGTGTATCAGTATCTCACACTCTCTCTCTTATTCACTCTCTATCTCTCTCACATCTCTCTCTCTCTATTTATATATATATATATATGTGTGTGGGGTATATATATATATATATATATATATATATATATATATATATATATATATATATATATATATATATATATATATATATATATATATATATAAATGTTAGATATAGTGAGTATATATATAGTATTATATATATATTTGGGTATGTATGGTTATATATATGGTATATATATATATGTATAGATATGGGTGATGAATAAATACCTAAATGTAGCTACAATTGCCCTAGATATACTAGCCTATGGCCTATAGGTTATGAGTTAGGATAGACCATTAGGCCTACTAGACCTAGGTTGACCAAAATGTTGACCATAGTTGACCAAGTTGACTATAGGTCAGACCTTGACCTAATTAACCTAGAAAGGACTTAGAAGGACTTAATGACTCAGGTTTGACTAAATCCTAGATTATTAACTAATTGGTTAGGTTTGACCTATATGTGAGTGCCCTAAGTAAATAAGGGTGAGTGCCCTAAGTATATAAGGGTATTTGTGTGACTTGGGTTATATGGATAGTTACATGTCAATTAAGATATGTATGGGGTTAAGTGGGATAATTAGGAGTTGTGTCATGATTTGGGTTAGCCTTATAGAGTTGACATATAGAGTTGACCCTTGGCCTAAAAAACCTTAGTTAGTCTAAGTTTGACCTAGATTTGACTAACCTTGACTTGCTTGATCTTGTTTGACTTAGTTGACTCCTTATGACCTAGTGTGACTTAAGTTGACCTAGTTTGACTGTTAGAGTTGACCAAGTTTAACTTTGGCCTAGATTGACCTAGAATCATGTAGTATGCATTGTATACACTATTTTTACCATTGTGGATATATTGTGACCTGTTTGCCTCTAAATAGGACTCTGTGACACCAGTTCCGACATCTATTCATATCAGTCATACAGGGTGACAGACGAGTACATTCTCTGATCATTTCATACTTGTTAGGATTTATATTCTTGCTCTAGATTACTTTACATGATGTTGTCACGTTATTATCACGGATTGGTATTATATGGATCTTGTCATGCGATGTTATCCCCTTCGGGGTGCATCAAATACAGTTGTCATGTGCTTTTCACGAACATCTTGTATTTCATGTACATCTCTATTCATGTATACTCTTGTGCAATCTTGTACTCTCATGATCACGTGAGCAAACATGATAAAAACCTCTTGTGCAAGGTAACGTAACTTGACTGGATCCTTGTGTATTGATTGGGAAGGGTGAGTAGGAAATGGTTATGTGCTCAAAATTCCATCTTGTGAAATCTTATGAAATCATGTATATGTCTATGGTACACTCACGTATGATGGAGTTACCCTTGCATTGTCCTAACCCGTTTATATAACCATCTCATGCTCTAAATCACATGTTACCTACAGTCCTTATTTATCATATATATAGATATTTCCAGTTATCAAATCTCTCTCGTTTTTATATATATTTCTTTACAGTCCATGTATCTTACTCTTTGCATGCTTTACATTTTCCAACATGATATGAACTGCGTGAGATGTATTGTGTTCGTTCCTGTCCTGACTGAACCTGTTAAAATATTACAGATGATGATGGTGAATGTCCTACCTTTTATGGGACACATGAGGGTGACCTTCAGGAGCCTGAGGAGCATCTAGCTCAGTAGTGGGTGCCTAGTCTAGTCTAGTGTTTATAGTTTTCATTTTGTATCGGATAGTTCCGATTGATAGTTGTGACTTAGTTATATTTCAGGTCTTGTACTTATTTGTGTTGGACATCTACTTTGTGTGGTGTAATAACTCTATTTATATTCAGTTTCTTCCTTTCATCTGATTCCATATCATGCTCTATCTTTCTTAGACTTGTGTTTGAGATATAGAGTTGCTATGTTATGTTATACCTCCGTGCGGAGATGACAGGTTTATATATCTTGTTGTTAGATGTTAGATGTTATAGATGACCTATACAGCGTTCTACCGCCGACACTGCGGCGTAGGCTGGACGTACCCATGTTCTCGTGCCCCTGATCAGGGTGCGGGTCGTGACACGTTTTTGTGGTGGCCATGCAGGTCTGTGTCGCAATTAGTGCGATCTCGTAATGGTGCTCGACTTAGAGTACTAATTACGAGCCTGCAATTAGGACGTAGGACCTAGGACATGATAGGAGTTTCTCAATCACACCTAGGAAAATTTCCGATCTTTTGATTATCATGATTTCTTCCCTTGTATTAAATTAACTGTCCTTCCTTGATAAATCTACTCATGTGCCATATTGATCTCTTTGTTTCAATTCGTCTCCAGGATGATGAAGACGCACCCGCAGGCCACTGGATCGAGTAGCTTGCCCGATAGATCTGACCAGGCTGAGGAGGAGGTTCACGAGACTGCCTCCATTGATTCCACTATCCCGGAGACCCCGGCAGTTGCACAGGAAGGTCTACTACCTCCACCCCAGAGGGTTTCGGTCGTCGTTCCGGAGATGCTACCGCCACCACCTCCGATACCGACGGATACACATCATATGTTCCTTCTCCTTCATGAGATGATGGAGACTCAGCGGGCCCAGGCAGAGGCATCGCAGCACCAGTCGGAGGCGTCACACCGTCAGATTGAGATGCTGAGGCAGAGCATGGAGAACTCGTATCAGCTTGCACTGGCAGTAGTGGAGAGAGTGGCACCGGGTACGGTACAGGGCCTTACTGGCCAGTAGCCGTACCAGCAGCAGTCCAGGCCGGGGACAGTATTAGACTTTAGGAAGATGAGCTCCAGGGACTTCACGGGCACAGAGGGCATCCTTTATGCAGACGACTGGCTAGAGGATGTGCAGCGGAGCATGGAGCTGGCAGAGCTTCCTAGAGCACTTTGGGTTTCGGCCGCAGCCAGCCGATTCTTCTACATTGCGCTGACATGGTACCGCACGGATCCTCATGCGTCGGTGAGAGGGCTGACATGGGAGAACTTCCGGAGGCTCTTCAAGGAGAAGTTCTTTCCGGACGTGGCTCTTACAGCATTGGAGGGCCAGTTCGTGGGTCTAGTGCAGGGGAACTCGTCGTAGCATGTTTGCTCCCGATATGATCCAGGATGAAGGGGAGAAGGCTCGTAAGTTCCGTAGGGGACTTATTCGTGCAGTGCGCACCCGCACCTCGGGACGCCGTGACGCGACGTTCGATCAGATATTGATGGATGCACAGATTGCAGAGGAGGACTTCGACCTCAAGCCGAAGAGGGCAGTGATACCTTAGGGGCTAGTTCTAGTACAGGGCCAGCCAAGCACCCTCACATACAGCAGAGGCCAGTTCAGCAGCCGCTTCAGGGCCAGGGACATGTACTTCACCAGCAGGCACCCAGGCAGCAACAACACCCTATATGTAACTTCTGTAAGAAGCAATGTCACGGATGGGACGACTGCAGGAAGAGGCCGGACCTGTGTTTGCCTTGTGGTTCAGCAGAGCATCAGTTGAGGGAGTGTCCCAAGAACTTGGCACGATTGGCTCAGGCAGCAGCAGGAGCTAGGGCTCCGACAGGGCAGCAGACGGGACCACCGTTGCAGACTCAGCAGCAGAGGTTTGTCCAGCATCAGCAGCAGGCTAAGGGAGGCCAGCCGGGGCAAACTTTTGCCATGGCAGTCGATGATGCACATGTAGGGGGAGAGCTGATTGCAGGTTCTAACCTTTTCGATTCTATTTCCGCATTTGCCTCCTTATAACTGTCTTGAAATTTGATTCTATCTGTTCCTTGTAGTTGATAAATTTTGTTCGGATTTTTTATTGTGAATTATTTTCTTCTGAGATAAGTTGTATGGGCTAGGTCGTCTCGATTATGGGATCTAGAGTCTTCTATAGTCATGTTAGCTGGCATAGTGAGGACATATAGTCGAATTTTGGACATATTTCTCGGATGTAGGAATTTAAGATTTTCGCAGCCAGGCATGCGATAATGCAAAAATTTTAAATACCATGATTCTAGAGGTATGTACCTTAGTCGAGGACTCTGTGAATATCGTAGCCTTGCTCACTAGCATGACGAAGATTCCGAGTATCATGATTTTGGACAGACGCATATGATTATTGGACTGTGTGTTTGAGACTGTGATTGTTGGGGTGTTTGACCTAAAAGGAGTATGACCATTCTAATTTCGAGGACGAAATTTTTCTAAGGAGGGTAGACTTGTAGCACCCAGTTTCTAAAATAAGGGTAATTTTGTAATTATAATTATTTAATAATGATATTTAAACCATATTATAATTTTTGGTGATTTTTAGTTATTTTAAAACTATTTAAAACTACGACTTGTGATTTTGATGTTTTGCTAGTGCAACCTTAGAGATTACTTAAATTAGAGACTAACCATGATCATATGAGCCTAGTCATAGGTTTAGAACATCAAGTTAGGGCTTTTTAGCCTAAGGGGTATTTTGGTAATTTACTAGGAATTATTGGAATTATTGGATTTATGTGAATTATTATTATTTAATTATTGTCATGAGAGTCCCTAACCTAGTTTACCCTAATCTAGAGGTTAGCCACTAACCTAGAGATTAAAGGATAGCTAATTATCTCATTGCATTATTCACAAATATTTAGAATACCTCTATTAGATATTTTTCTTAAAACCCTCAAAATATCATTGCTTTACCTAGAAGTCCAAACCTTAAGCAAGAAGGAAGACACAAAAGTCTTCATGGACACCCCCTCCCCACACCCTATGGCCGGCCAAGGAAGGTCACCCCCCTTCTATATAATCACTACATTTCATTCATGTCTCATTTACATGAATTTACACTTTTTTAGACCATTGAAAATCCAATACCTTCAAACCCTCACAACTTGTTCATTTCAACTCCTTTTCCCCTCTAGTCTTTTACATTGGGACCCTACAACATCAAGGGTGCTAAGGGAGGCTAGCAATCAAGATTCCACAAGGCTAGGACATTACCAAGTGGAAGGACACCCCCTACTAGCTTGATTTCTATTGGAATTGCACCAATAGGTAAATACCCTCATACATAGTTAATATTCTGTTTTCTTTCATGAATGCATGCATCTAGGTACCATGGACATATAGGCCAAGTTTGGTAGGAAGCAGGTTTGATTTGGTGTCCGTATCGGACGCGTATCCATAATTAGAAAACCTTATTTGTTGAAATGCCTCAAAGAAATGAATTTCAATATTTTGTAAAACAAATTACCTGGTTGTGTGGCCCTAGACTTGTACTACACGATTTAACTGGACTGAGCACGAATTGGTGTTGTATCCGTGTCCAAATCAGACACGAACATGCTGCACACATTGTACTGCACAGTGTGGCAGTACCCTGCTACCACACTGTTCGTGCACACTGCACAGGGCACTTCGACACGCCAAATTTGGCATGGACACGAGGGCAATGACTGCAAACATGCCCCCAAAGTTTCACGATGTGTCATTTTGTATCGGACACAGGAAATAGGGCCGCACTAGCCATATACGCGCACGTTCAGCCGAGAAATCGTCTCTGATACGAGCCTCGTGTCCCTCGTGGACACGTCGTGGTGTCGTGTCAGGGTGACACATATGTAGCCCATCACTGGGCGAACACTAGGACACGAGCACGAGATGTGTCGTATCCTGTGTCACGAGCACGAGACACTCGACCGTGTGCACGATGCGGCCTGTAACGCACGATTTTTGACACTGATACGCGTGTCGTATCACATGTAGACTACGATGATGACATGTAACAGTGTGTCGATCGTGTAGCCCTATATGTGGGCTACACGTGTGCATGACCACGAGATGTGTCATGTCTCGTGGTGTGTCCACGAAGGTAGTGCACTGGTGCACGACACAGTGCTCTGCACTTTGTCCAGATTTACCCGATTTGGGTTTTCTTGAGTTTGACACGTCGTGTCGTGTCAAGATGGACACTCAGGCATCCTAGACACTAGGGGACGCTGGAGGACACGTTTACCAACCTAGGATTTTGGGCCTTAGGTCGTTTTGGACTCGGGTTCGGGTTTACCCATTTCTCGAGTGCACAGTGCACTGGGTTCTGATATTTGGTATTTTTCCAGTTAATTAAATCCAATTTCAAAACGATTTTTGATGTTGTTTCTTTATATAAATATCTATGTATATAGGGTATATACATAGTGTATGTGTTTGTGTGTGTGTGTAGGTGGAATTTAGGGGTATATACATGTGTGTACATATGTATATACATATATGTATATATATATATATAGGTGTGTGTGTGTGTGTGTTATTGTGTGTGTGTGTGGGTTTGGTTTCCAGTTTCAGGAAACTGGAAATCCCCCCTTGTGTATCAGTATCTCACTCTCTCTCTCTTGTTCACTCTCTATCTCTCTCACATCTCTCTCTCTCTTTATATATATATGTGTGGGGTATATATATATATATATATATATATATATATATATATATATATATATATATATATATATATATATATAATATAGATATAGTGAGTATACTCACTATATACTCACTATATATATATATATATATATATATAGATATATATTATATATATATATATATATATATATATATATATAATATATGTATATATAGAATATATATATATATATATATATATATATATAGTAATATATATATAATATATATATATATATATATATATATATATATATGGGTGATGAATAAATACCTATATATATATATAATATGGGTGATGAATAAATACCTAAATGTAGCTACGATTGGCCCTAGATATTACTAGCCTATGGCCTATCGGTTATGAGTTAGGATAGACCATTAGGCCTACTAGACCTAGGTTGACCAAAATGTTGACCATAGTTGACCAAGTCGACTATAGGTCAGACCTTGACCTAATTAACCTAGAAGGGACTTAGAGGACTTAATGACTAAGGTTTGACCTAAACCCTAGATTATTAACTAATTGGTTAGGTTTGACCTATATGTGAGTTGCCCTAAGTATATAAGGGTATTTGTGTGACTTGGGTTATATGGATAGTTATATGTCAATTACGATATGTATGGGGTTAAGTGGGATAATTAGGAGTTGTGTCATGATTTGGGTTAGCCTTATAGAGTTGACATATAGAGTTGACCCTTGACCTAAAAAACCTTAGTTAGTCTAAGTTTGACCTAGATTTGACTAACCTTGACTTGCTTGACCTTGTTTGACTTAGTTGACTCCTTATGACCTAGTGTGACTTAAGTTGACCTAGTTTGACTGTTAGAGTTGACCAAGTTTGACTTTGGCCTAGATTGACCTAGAATCATGTAGTATGCATTGTATACACTATTTTTTTTTACCATTGTGGATATATTGTGACCTGTTTTACTCTAAATAGGACTCTGTGACACCAGTTCGGATATCTATTCATATCAGTCATACAGGGTGACAGGCGAGTACATTCTCTGATCATTTCATACTTGTTAGGATTTATATTCTTGCTCTAGATTACTTTACATGATGCTGTCACGTTATTATCACGGATTGGTACTATATGGATCTTGTCATGGGATGTTGTCCCCCTCGGGGTACATCAAATACAGTTGTCATGTGCTTTTCACGAACATCTTGTATTTCATGTACACCTCTATTCATGTATACTCTTATGCAATCTTGTACTCTCATGATCACGTGAGCAAACATAATAAAACCTCTTGTGCAAGGTAACATAACTTGACTGGATCCTTGTGTATTGATTGGGGAGGGTGAGTAGGAAATGGTTATGTGATCAAAATCCTATCTTGTGAAATCTTGTGAAATCATGTATATGTCCATGGTACACTCACGTATGATGGAGTTACCCTTGCATTGTCCTAATCCTTTTATATAACCATCTCATGCTCTAAATCACAGGTTACCTACAGTCCTTACTTATCATATATATAGATATTTCCAGTTATCAAATCTCTCTCGTTTTTATATATATTTCTTTACAGTCCATGTATCTTACTCTTTGTATGCTTTACATTTCCCAACATGATATGAAACTGCGTGAGATGTATTGTGCTCATTCCTGTCCTGACTGGACCTGTTAAAAATATTACAGATGATATGGTGACTGTCCTACCTTCTATGGAGACACATGAGGGTGACCTTCAGGAGCCTGAGGAAGCATCTAGCTCAGTAGAGGGTGCCTAGTCTAGTCTAGTGTTTATAGTTTTCATTTCGTATCGGATTGTTCCGATTGATAGTTGTGACTTAGTTATATTTCAGGTCTTGTACTTATTTGTGTTGGACATCTACTTTGTGTGGTATGATAACCCTATTTATATTCAGTTTCTTCCTTTCATCTGATTCCATATCATGCTCTATCTTTCCTAGACTTGTGTTTGAGATATAGAGTTGAGATGTTATGTTATACCTCCGTGCGGAGATGACAGGTTTATATATCTTGTTGTTAGATGTTAGATGTTATAGATGACCTATACAGCGTTCTACCACCGACTACTGCGGCGTAGGCTGGACGTACCCACGTTCTCGTGCCCCTGATCAGGGTGCGGGTCGTGACAAGAGTCCACACTCGAGACGAGGGTTTTACATCAGAGAGTCCACACTCGGGACGAGGATGTTATACTTGTACCCACAGAGTCCACACACGGGACGAGGGTGCCTTGCCGTGAACTAACCAGAGAGTCCACACTCGGGACGAGGGTTAGTACTAACCAGAGAGTCCACACTCGGGACGAGGGTTAGTATTTAGTTCAAACCCGTGAGTCCACACTCGGGATGAGGGTTTGGTTCTTCCATTGATCTCGTGATTCGCCTGGCGGTTGTAGTTGTTCTAGTATTCGTGTGTTCGTGTTCGTAGTCATTTGTCGTGTTCCTGTTTCTTTTATTTATTTTCTCACGCATGATAAAACTGTTAGATAGGCATGTATATTATCTTGCAATGTCCTCTGAGGACCTGATGATCTTCTCAGGTTTAGCGGTTGCATGGAGTTAGCTAGTAGTTCTGGGTCGCGAAGGATTTGCGATTCTTTTGGGTTTCGAATGCGATGATCCGCTTGTGGGATTCAGGTATCATTATTACGTTGTTATCCTTTCGTGCTTTCTTACTTTATCATGTTTCCTGATTTAGTTTAGACTCTTGTTACTTTCTTTAGAGTCTTATCGGACATATATGCTAGTGGGCTGCAGACCACGACCCATAGTGTTCATTCATGTTTCATATTCTTATTGTGGATTGAGATATAGTTTTTTTTGCCATGATTTGGCAGTATACCATCGCCTTGACAGCGTTTATGTATTCAAGTCGGGCTGAAGTTCGTTCGATACGTAGCTGGCTTGCTCACGAGCTCGCGTCCGAAAACCGGGTGCGGGTCATGACACGTTGTTCTGCTTTTCACGCCGCTTGCGTTGGTTTTGGCTTTGTTTTCTGAATGCATTTTCCTGAATGTTTTTGATGGTTTTCATGGCTTACGTTTCGAACTTCGCATTCGTATCGAATTTTTTTAAATAACACAGTGTTCTAATCGGTTGCTTGTACGATTTGGTGATCGCGTAGGCAATGTCTACCGCAACCAACTAGTTTGTCGCCTCAAGTAAATACTAAGGTGAGTGGCTGACCCTTCTTCCCTCGACCATCTTCTCTAATATATTATCGATACTAGACATGTGCTATGCTAGATGTAATGCAACGACATGAATGATATTCTGATGAACGGTCACACGACGTCCCACGAACACGAACTATACAAATACTTGTCATATAATATTATCGTGCTTGCAATTACCGTATCATATAGAACCATGCTAAGGAAAGACGAATCGATTAAATGAATGTCGCAACAATACATAAAGATGTGCCTTGAAATAATAATTAACTTAGCACGCTCATGGACAACTTGTCGGCAAGGGCGATTGTTTCTTCGTACGGTATCCCGAGACCACGGGACCGTTTTGGCCTAGGAAGAAACACGGATAGCTATGCTGGATGCATACCACGGTAGGCAGTGGCTTTCAACGGGGCTCGCTACCTGCACTGAAGGACCTCTGTCTACCAAGCTATATGTCCAGGATGGCTTATCATGCCAGTGACCTTCACGAATGCACTCTATTATGTTTTATTATTATCAAAATGACAGGGAAGAACATGGTAAGTTTATGCTACGACGGCACGCTCTGCCGGGGGTAAGATCTATCGTCGTTATACGGTTGTGCCTTCAAATATAAGTTGAATTGAGTAGGATGGCTAGAAACTTCACTAAACAATTGCATGCACGCTCACTTAACTTCTTCAACAAATAAGAGCACGGGAGTTAAATTGCCACACACCAGCACAAAGTGTAAAATGCTGACCCTCGCTCTCAACAAGTACTTGAACCAGGACAGCGTGCCAAGGAACTGAAGGCGACGCTCCTTTCTTTGAAGCCTTGCTAGCGCGAAGGCTTACTATGCAATATTTTGAAGACTTAATCCAACTGCATCGTACAGCGCAAACTCTCGTCGATCCCAGGTCTTAGAGAGTCATTTTGTTGTTTTGTAAAAGGGATATAAATGTATGGAATGGCTATCTCATCGATGTCGGTTGTAAGTCCGAGAGGCCTCTTTTGTAATCGAGTCTGTAATCTAACTTATTATCAATGAAAATGCAAGTTTCCTTCTCTATATAATGTGTTCAATTTCTCTGCGTACTCTTACAATGTTGTTGTTTCAGATAACCTTATAACCGCCTTGTGCAAGCGCAACTTAGGCTTGCACGACATCACGCCCCGGAGGACGATTATCGATTCTACCGAATTGGGGCGTGACACTTACCTTCTTCATATCACTCCTTTCTGCTCCTCATGGGAAGGAGAGCATCGGATGTCTGATCGTTATAGGAGAGGAAGAAGAGGAGAAGAAGTTATAATGCCCCGTCCCGCTCAGTTCAACCGGAGGAATCGAAATACAACGGTGTTTGGACTTAGCCATGCAACGGCTTGCTCGAAGTGCCACATGGCCGAGGCAACTTTTCGTTCAGGTGGGTGGCTTCGGTGAACTTGTCTCAGCTTGGCCTTCGCACTAATAACTGTAAGTTTTTTATTTCACTGAATAGGCTTGATAATAAAAGAGACAAACTCACATAGCTAAAGGGAATAATCTTGCTCTGAGTCAGATTGAGTAGAACATGGAAAATGGTTAACTTTATGCCTAGATATCACTCCATATGGTTTTCAAAGTTGACACTCGGTCTTTTGACCACACGTATTGAGTTAAGCAAAGTAACGCCACGGGCTATCAACTTGTTGTCATAGCAGACATTGTCCCACGGTTCTACGGCTTGGTATAGCCACACATTCCCACGGTCTCAAGGCTCGTCATATAGAGTATGACTTGGACGGTAGTGTTGCACAGAACATATTTGGTTTGCACGAAACACGGTTGGTTCAATATCAAGTATGCCACGGTCTATGGCACTTATGGAACATGTTTTTTCAATTTATAAGTAGGAACACTATGTAGTAGACGTTTCCTGGGTTTTAAAGAATGAAAAGTTTACACGGTCGTTTATCGCCGAGGCGGTCCCTCGTTTAAGAGTCTAAACGAAGAATCGAAAGTATGATTATGAGCACGATTTGCAAAGGGTTTGAGTCGTACCACAAATTAGGCCATGCATTTATGTGAGTCTAGATGTTCTCGTAGGTGCATGGTCATAGACAACTTGTGCACAAGGGCGATGTTTCTTTCGACGACAACCTGGGGCTACATAACCGATCCGACAATAGATGAAACACGGTATAACTGATGTTGGCTAGACAAACAGGAATTCGATAGGCTTTTAGTGGGGCTAGCTACCTACATTAATCGACCCACCATCTCTCCTAGCTATGTCCTCGATGGCTAGTTAATACCAGTGACCTTTCATATAGAGATGGTGTGCTGAGTGGTAATCCCCATGCACGGTGTAGGTTGAGTAACAAGAATGTGTAAGCACGGCACAAGTGAGTTATGTGCATAGTTTGCACAACAAGTTTTATGAAGCCTAAGATTTGGATATACGTAAAGACACGTGCTTCGGCACAAGATATGGCATTGTATCTTGAGTCATTGACACAGAATTGCATAAGTTTGGGATTGAGTCGTTTGAGTTGAATAGAAAAGGTTGTATGACAAGGTATGGTTAAATCACACCGAGTTACGAGACACGATCTTGATGTTGTTGTATGACTGAGTTTATGGCACGACCACTGAGTGGCGAGGCACGACCTCTACGTAGAATCACGAAGGAGTTTCATGGCACGATGGTGTCGTCGCATCAAAAATAGACCAGGCGTCTATGTCCTAAAATTGATCCTAAAGTAAGATTAGAAATACCACAATATGATAAGTTGCACTCACTAAAATAACGTGTTAGCTTTTGTATGGGTGGACGAGGAGCTCACTCACCAGTATGGTTGTAACAAAAGATTATGCAAGTAAAATAATATAGGCTAACGATCATGATCAAAATTATTTTTGTTTTCCAAAAATAAAATAATTTTTTTTTATAAATTCTAAAAATTTTCTATTAAATGTCTATAAATTCGATAAAATATTGGAATCGATCTTAAGGGGTTACATCACTCCTAATGAAGGTCCCTCCAGCAGTTCCTTCTAGGTCGGATCGATCTTGTAGCCCCAGGCTACCGTCCAAAGAACAATCATCCTTGTGCACAAGTTGTCCAATGACCATGCAAGACTCGACTCAAATTTCCATATTTCAGGACCATTTTTCTTCCTTACTTTCAATATCTGCAGTTTCCAAAACCAGAGAGTGCCTTGACGACAAACGGTCGTAAGAACTTTTTATGTTTCCATACCTTTCTGACTAAACTCGGAAACGACTATTTGATAGCCCTCTTGCTCAACTTTACTAATTTGTGTTCGTGTAGTGCCACAACCGTGTCATACACTATATGACAAGCCTTGAAATCGTGGGACCGTATGGCTATGATAAGCGTGGGATCGTGAGACCGTGTCCTGCTATGACATCAAGTCGATAGCTCGTGGCATAACTTATTCACTCAATACGTGAGGTCAAAAGATCGAGTGCCAACTTTGAAAACCATTCGTGAAGAACCTCTAAGCAACAAGCTAACATTCCAAGTTCTATATCAAACGACTCAAAATAATGGGATTATTTCCTTAGCTATGTGGGTTGGTCTCTTTTATTTTCAAGCCTATTCAGTGCATATGAAAACTCTATTTTATTAGTGTGAAGGCTAGCAGAAGCAAGTTCATCAAAGCCAT
>JANAVB010033219.1:7617129-7677232 GCA_029216955.1 Iris pallida | reverse complement strand
CCCGGAGGACGTTTATCGATTCTACCGAATCGGGGTGTGACACTTACCTTCTTCATATCACTCCTTTCTGCTCCTCAGGGGAAGGAGAGCATCGGATGTCTGATCGTTATAGGAGAAGGAAAAGAGGAGAAGAGTTATAATGCCCCGTCCCGCTCAGTTCAACCGGAGGAATCGAAATACTACGGTGTTTGGACTTAGCCATGCAACGGCTTGCTTGAAGTGCCACATGGCCGAGGCAACTTTTCATTCAGGTGGGTGGCTTCGGTGAACTTGTCTCAGCTTGGCCTTCGCACTAATAACTGTAAGTTTTTTATTTCACTGAATAGGCTTGATAATAAAAGACAAACTCACATAGCTAAAGGGAATAATCTTGCTCTGAGTCATATTGAGTAGAACATGGAAAATGGTTAACTTTATGCCTAGATATCACTCCATGATGGTTTTCAAAGTTGACACTCGGTCTTTCGACCACACGTATTGAGTTAAGCAAAGTAACGCCACGGGCTATCAACTTGTTGTCATAGCAGACATTGTCCCACGGTTCTACGACTTGGTATAGCCACACATTCCCACGGTCTCAAGGCTCGTCATATAGAGTATGACTTGGACGGTAGTGTTGCACAGAACATATTTGGTTTGCACGAAACACGGTTGGTTCAATATCAAGTATGCCACGGTCTATGGCACTTATGGAACATGTTTTATTCAATTATAAGTAGGAACGCTATATAGTAGACGTTTCCTGGGTTTTAAAGAAGAAAAAGTTTACACGGTCGTTTGTCGCCGAGGCGGTCCCTCGTTTAAGAGTCTAAACGAAGAATCGAAAGTATGATTATGAGCACGATTTGCAAAGGGTTTGAGTCGTACCACAAATTAGGCCATGCATTTATGTGAGTCTAGATGTTCTCGTAGGTGCATGGTCATAGACAACTTGTGCGCAAGGGCAATGTTTCTTTCGACGACAACCTGGGGCTACATAACCGATCCGACAATAGATGAAACACGGTATAACTGATGTTGGCTAGACAAACAGGAATTCGATAGGCTTTTAGTGGGGCTAGCTACCTATATTAATCGACCCACCATCTCTCCTAGCTATGTCCTCGATGGCTAGTTAATACCAGTGACCTTTCATATAGATGAGTGGTGTGCTGAGTGGTAATCCCCATGCACGGTGTAGGTTGAGTAACAAGAATGTGTAAGCACGGCACAAGTGAGTCAAAAATATGTGCATGGTTTGCACAACAAGTTTTATGAAGCCTAAGATTTGGATATACGTAAAGACACGTGCTTCGGCACAAGATATGGCATTGTATCTTGAGTCATTGACACATAATTGCATAAGTTTGGGATTGAGTCGTTTGAGTTGAATAGAAAAGGTTGTATGACAAGGTATGGTTAAATCACACCGAGTTACGAGACACGATCTTGATGTTGTTGTATGACTGAGTTTATGGCACGACCACTGAGTGGCGAGGCACGACCTCTACGTAGAATCACGAAGGAGTTTCATGGCACGATGGTGTCGTCGCATCACAAAATAGACCAGGCGTCTATGTCCTAAAATTGATCCTAAAGTAAGATTAGAAATACCACAATATGATAAGTTGCACTCACTAAAATAACGTGTTAGCTTTTGTATGGGTAGACGAGGAGCTCACTCACCAGTATGGTTGTAACAAAAGATTATGCAAGTAAAATAATATAGGCTAACGATCATGATCAAAATTACATTTTGTTTTCCAAAAATAAAATAATTTTTTTTTATAAATTCTAAAAATTTTCTATTAAATGTCTATAAATTCGATAAAATATTGGAATCGATCTTAAGGGGTTACATCACTCCTAATGAAGGTCCCTCCAGCAGTTCCTTCTAGGTCGGATCGATCTTGTAGCCCCAGGCTACCGTCCAAAGAACAATCATCCTTGTGCACAAGTTGTCCAATGACCATGCAAGACTTGACTCAAATTTCCATATTTCAGGACCATTTTTCTTCCTTACTTTCAATATCCATGCAGTTTCCAAAACCAGAGAGTGCCTTGACGACAAACGGTCGTAAGAACTTTTTATGTTTCCATACCTTTCTGACTAAACTCGGAAACGACTATTTGATAGCCCTCTTGCTCAACTTTACTAATTTGTGTTTCGTGTAGTGCCACAACCGTGTCATACACTATATGACAAGCCTTGAAATCGTGGGACCGTATGGCTATGATAAGTCGTGGGATCGTGAGACCGTGCCTGCTATGACATCAAGTCGATAGCTCGTGGCATAACTTATTCACTCAATACGTGAGGTCAAAAGATCGAGTGCCAACTTTGAAAACCATTCGTGAAGAACCTCTAAGCAACAAGCTAACATTTCCAAGTTCTATATCAAACGACTCAAAATAATGGGATTATTTTCTTAGCTATGTGGGTTGGTCTCTTTTATTTTCAAGCCTATTCAGTGCATATAAAAACTCTATTTTATTAGTGTGAAGGCTAGCAGAAGCAAGTTCATCAAAGCCATCCACCTGAACGAGGAGTTGTCTCGACCGAGCGATACTTCGAGCAAGTTGTTGCATAGCCAAGTCCAAACGTTGTTGTGTTTCGATTCCTTCGGTTGCATAACCCGAAAAAGTAGTACCAAAATCTAAAACAAAGAGATAAATTTATAGATAATTCTAATTGTAGATACAATAAATATACCGGTGGAAATTATTTTCTTATGGTTAAAATAAGTTATATAACAAAAAGATAATATTTTACCATAGGAAGAGAAGTAAAATGAAATAGTTGCAGGATGTTTTTTGGCTCCGTTGCGTTGACTGCTCTCTGATCTCGGTTTTCCGTCATATGTATATCCTCGGCATCTGCTATTGTCTCCCCTGCCATTCCAACTCCGCCTCCGACTGATGAGTTGGTGCGAAAGTGGTTCCTTATCTTTCAGGCCTTTTCTGTTGATATGTATATCCTCGTCCTCTGCCTTAGTCGCTCAGACGTCCCAGTCTGCTGCTTTTTCCTGGCAGATTGACAACTAAGGCTTGACCCCGTACAAAGTCTATTTCCTGAAATGATAATGTGAACCACAAAAATATAGTGAACTTCAGAAATCTTTAGATATTTTCAAATGCCTTTATTTTCCAAAAAGTCTGGTAGATAAAATGGTACCATGTTACTAACACATCATCAGTAGCACAACTAAATCATGAAAATAAACATTTGCAAGACTGGAAGAAATGAAAGAAGAGCTTACCAGTAAAGCCATAAGATCTGGAAGCACAGAACTCCCACATTGATGTATGATAGCGTGCTCATAACGGATATGTATTTGACGTGACAGAGAAACTCCAAATTCTCTAGGACAAGCCAAAATAATTTTCATTTGAGAATGACAAATATTGCAAACACCTATTTAGACTCATAGTCTAAAGATATGTCAACTATAACATTTACTGAAAAATGCTTAAGAAACCCAATAACTCGATAATACCTAAGAAGCACGACGCTCCAAAATTCATGTATGTGCGCTGAGGATATACAAGTATCCAAATAATTATACACGTATAAAAAATATAGCAAAAGCTCATACTTTCAGTGTCAATACTATTGCATAAAATTTCAAGCTTCAGTATCCTATAAAACTAATCGATATACCTTATTCCAGAAAAAGTAGTCATAATTTTTCATAGTGCCGGCATTATATTATATTCAACTGGTGCCAAATTCATAGTCCGAGAAGCCAAGTAAAATGTAAGAAGAACTACAATGACACAATAGCCTCCTGTGTTGCCATGAAATATAGGGGTGTGCATCGGTCGGTGGTCGACCTATTTGTTCACAACCGAAGTCGAACCGAAGTTAATCGGTTTTGAAATAATCAAAGTCGAACCAAACCAACCAATTGGTCGATCGGTTTTGAAACCGACCGATTTGGTTCGGTTTGGCTCGGTTCGGTTGATCGGTTTTGGTAAGACAATTTTTTTTTAGAAAAATTAGAATCTCTGAAAAACCCATCATAGAGAGCATATTACAAACTACAAAGTATAACCACCTGAAGGAGAGAGTTAGAGACTCCAAAGAAATTACTTTCGAATGCCAGTATGCTACAGCTACCAAACACTAGTGAATGCTAGTATGATACAGCTACCAAACCATTGAAAGAATGGAACAAAGTGAAGTGAAGCTACTGAACAGAAGGCTACAGCTACCAAAGTCAAACATGCACTTCTTGATATAACATAGTATAAACTATAAAGCTTAAAGACATAGTTGAGATTGAGAAATATGCTGCAGCCTGCTACAGAAGGACATATACTCCAGTCCAAACATAGAACAGATTCAACAGAACATATTGTGATATTGCTGCTATCCGATTCATACAAGGAAAAAACAATGAGACATCCACAAGAAGTATGCTGCAAAAAGAAACATCCACAAGTAAACCCATCACTAAGCCTCAAGAAGACCCATCACCCATGCTGTTCATGACAGGAAAGATCCATAGATCTGGAGAGCAATATCATTCGAGTAAAAACCCCTTATCATGACAGAAAAAAAAAACCCTTTACCATCATTTATAGATCTGGAAAAAAATCCTAACCCTAAATCGAAAATAAATAAATATCATTCTTCTATTCCATGACAGAAAAATCCTAACCCTACATCATCTATAGATCTGGAGATAAAAACCCCCTTAGTCCCTTACCAGTCTTCATACTTTGAGTCTCGAGGGAAAGGAGATTGGAGATTCGAGATCCGAATGTATCACCGGAGAGAGGAAGAGACGAACGAAGCTCATCGGCCATCGGGGAGAGGAAGAGACGGGAGAAGGAGAGACCGAGAATTAGGAGGAGAGAAGAAAACGTGAGTACGGAGAGAGAGAGAGAGAAAAATGTCAAATGAGGATTGAGGAGAGCAGCTGCCCCTCTTCAAAATAATTTGAACCAGACCCCCCCAACCCCAAGTCCTAACTCATAACCTAAATTTACACTGTAATGAACCGGTCCGATTTGGTTCGGTTTTATCGGTTTTTTAGGTTATCAAACCGTGAACCGAACCGAATTGATTGATTTTTTGAAAGATTTAGTCGAACCAAACCGACTGGACCATTGGTTCGGTTAAAAATTGATCGGTTCGGTTTGATTTGGTTCGACTTCATTGATTTGGTTCAAATATGCACACCCCTAATGAAATACACACACTTTCAAGCAAGGAACACCTCTACCAAAATTATCCTAGACTAGGGAACTTATACCGATGCATACTACAAGCCAACACCCAAAATTAAATTTATACCGAGAAAGAAATGGAAAAGAAAAGCATTAAAGTAAAACTAAAAGTTGGCACTAAGAGAAAACAAATCATTCCCTCATTTGTGGTAGTTATTCACATCATTCAAAACCATATCTCAATACATTTGATTTTATAATAAGCCAATGCTTCCAAGTTAATAAGCACTAAGTTCAAATCCAAAAGAGTTCTAACAAGGTCATAGTCCACTAAAAAATAAAAAATAAAAAATAAAAAATAAAAATAAAAAATAAAAAATAAAATAAAATAAACAAAAATAAAAAACAAAAAACAAAAATAAATAATAAAGAATAAAGAATAAAGAATAAAGAATATAAAATATAAAATATAAAATATAGAATATAGAATATAGAATATAAAATAATATATAATATAAAATATAAATAATAAAAATAATATAAAATAATATAAAATAGAAATAAAAATAAAAATACAAAATACAAAATACAAAATACAAAATACAAAATACAAAAATAAAAAAGTAGAAAATAGAAAAATGAAAATAGAAAATAGAAAATAGAAAAATGAAAAATGAAAAATGAAAAATGAAAAATGAAAAATGAAAAATGAAAATGAAAATTAAGAAATAAGAATTAAAAATTAAAAATTAAAAATTAATGAAAAATGAAAAATGAAAAAGGAAAAAGAAAAAGAAAAAGAAAAAGAAAAAGAATAAGAAAAAGAAAAAGAAAAAGAAAATGGAAAATAAAAATGGAAAATAAAAATAAAAATAAAAATAAAAATAAAAATAAAAATAAAAATAAAAATAAAAATAAAAATAAAAATAAAAATGAAAATGAAATGAAAAATGAAAAGTAAAAAGTAAAAAGTAAAAAAAAATAAGAATAAGAATAAATAAATAAATAAATAAATAATATAAAATATAAAATATAAAATATAAAATATAAAATATAAAATATAAAATAAATATAATAGACAATAGAAAATAAAATAGAAAATAGAAAAACAAAAATAGAAAATAGAAAAATGACAACAAAAAATACGAAAACAGAATACCAATACAAAATACAAAATACAAAATACAAAACATGAATAAAAATTAAAAATTAAATTCTAAAAGTTAAAAAATTAAATATTAAAATAAAATTATAAGTTAAAATCTAAAAAATAAAAATAAAAATTAAGGGAAGTTAGGGTTAGTGTTTGGGAAGGGGGTGTATGTAATGCCTGTTGTCCGTATTACGTATTTTTGGAATACGTGTATGTATTTTATCTTGTATTGCATGATTTCTTGCTTAGCTTCCTTCATGGCTTGGTTTATTCCTGGTTTGGGTTGGGTTTGTTCGGTTTGGGATTGCTATTGGTTCATTATGAACCAAGGGTGAACCACTACCTACCACCACCACTACCATTTATTAACCATTCTTCCTTCTCTCTCTTCATTACTCTTCTTCCATTTACTTCTTCACCTACCAGAGAGAGAGAGAGAGGTCTAGGCAAGTGCAACTTGCTTCATGGAGGAACTCAAATTTTATTGCTTCATTCTCTTCCTTACAGTATTTTAACTTACTTTAGTACTTGGCATTTCCTCTTTTCATGGCTAGATTCTTGTAGATCTAAGTTTACTTTATTTTCGGAATTCTTGGGTTTTGATATACTTAATCTTGTTATTTCTGAGTTTTTATGGTTCTAGGTTGTAGAGAATCTTGTTCTGCCCCATTTTGACCTATGGAAGTTTGGATTTTGGCTCCGGATGATGGAGTTATGGAGCTTGAGAACTTGGCTCTCATGGTGTTCTTCTTCTCTGAAATTTTGGAGAAGATGAACTGTGCTGACTTGACCGCATGAATATTTCATGCGACAAGTGTTCTATTCAGCCGCATGGCTGGAAGTATTTGGACCGCATGAGGGCCGAACTCATCTAGCCGCATAACTCGATCAGTCCCCAGCCGCATACTACTCTGCACTTTTGAGCCGCATGCGCCCTCCCTTAGTCGCATGGGACCCCGCTTCTTCCAGCCGCATGAATGCTCTGACTTAGTCCCATGCGCCCTCTCGCCCCGCTGGCCGCATGGGACCTTACTTGACCCAGCCGCATGAGAACTTCTTCCTGAGCCGCATGAAAGCCACTTGCTCCCCGCCGCAGGAACCCTTCCCCCTGCAGCCGCATAATACCCCACTCTTCCCGCTGGCCGCATATGCTTCCTTCTCCTCCGCCGCATGAGTTTTGGACCCTCAGCCGCATGAGCTGCTGCCGCATGGATTCTCTCCTTGGCCGCATACGCCTGACCCTATTCAGCCGCATGGACCCTATTCATCTCAGCCGCATGGACCCAATTCATATCAGTCGCATGCGCCATCTCTTCCCGCTGGCCGCATGAGGACTGATATCCTTAGCCGCATAGGCTTTCCTTTATCAGATGCATGCGCCTGACCCTATTCCGCCGCATGGGCTGTTCTCCTCCCAGCCGCATGAGATTATTCCTGGCCGCATATTCCTGAAACGCATGACTCTCCTATAGCTCTGTACTGTTATTTTTATTATTATTTTTGCCCATGCCTTGGAACTTCTATGGTATGTTTTATGCCCATTTTATATACGCCTTTTGTCCTGAACTTGATAAATTACGATTTGATTGACATGATTGAAATAACAATTGTATATGGCACGATGTGACAAGTAAACATGACACGGCCTGATAGTGGCCCGTCGTCGTGCACTCTTGACCAGTACACTTGACATGATAACCTAACATGATATATCTTAATAAGCTGTTGCGACGGCTACCTGACATGACATGACCTGTATAAATGTTCTGGACACCGTGGACGATTGTGATTGTACTAATAATTCAGTCCTGTCTTGCATCATGTCTAGGAGGAGACTTCTGAGTACCACGGTCAGGAGTACCCATTGAAATGGACTAAGGCTAATAACTAGATTAATACATTAGTCATAAAGAGGTCTTCCAGCTACAGGCAATCCCGTTATCTGTGCACGCCTTGGGATCTGTAGCCTGCCGTCGAGTAGGGCACATTTCCAGCACACTGTCATGTGTTGCACCCTTCAAGCTACCTAAGGGTACATGTATTTCCTGGACGATGTATCCACCTGAATTCAACCCTAATCTTTCAACCCGGTAACCTGGATGGTCTGCAGGGCTTGTGGCTATAGATGATTCTCACTGCATCTTGCTAGTAACTAGGCCTGTGATAACCCTAGTTAGTTAAAGTATCAAGCCATAATTCTTGCTTGGCCGTGAAATGATTGAATGGAGTCTAACCTGTCTAGTCTTGCCCTGATTTTGTTCCAGATTACTGCATGACCTGAATGCCTGTATTTATTTTACCGATAAATGGTGAGAATTCAAAGTTCTGTTCAGACGAAAGGTTACAACCCCGGTCCTTGTTTGGTTTACGGGTTGTAACCTGGCTATCTGAATAGTTCCATGGTTACCTCATTGTATATCACCTGTTATGCTTTTCCTTAATTCTTGTCTTTATTTTTAATCTATTATATTCTGTGCTAATTGCTGGTTTTAGTTCCTAAGTGAAGCTTCCTTTGTGGCACTTTCTCTTTCTGGGATCTGACCCAGCTGGTTTTGTATGGCCAGATTTCGGAGGAGCTCCAGAGGATCTACCGCTTTTCCAGCCCGATGGTGAACACCAGACGTAACCAGGGCAACGAGTGGGTTATTTTTGGCTCTCCCGCTCTATTGTAAAAATATTCTTTTGAGGTGTTTAGCCGACGAGCACCTGTTTAGCTCGATTGTACTTACTTACTGTCTGCCTATGGGCTGTAACATGATTGACAGATCCTAGGGTTGATCATGTATGACTAAACTCTTGCTAGTCCTAACATTTTGTAACGACTAGCTTCATGATCAGCTGAATATGTAATATTTAGGACGCCTTATTATTGTATATTTAATGATCATACATCTTGTAACATTTACTTACTTGCTTATGATTGAGACACTAGGCTTGCTCATGACCATAGGAGACTGTTGGCTTGTAGTAAACCCTCATGTATCTAGACAGTCGTGATCGTATAGCGAGGTGGAATCCATTTCAATATACGTAGCTGGCTATGTCTGCCCCCGCTCTCCAGTATTCTGGTTCTGGGGCGTGACAGTGTATCATGTCAGGGGCCTATCAGTGAAGACTAGGTTACTGCCAATGATTAGTTTCCATTAGTGAAGATTGCATTGGTTCAGTCTCCTTTCTATGAAGATTCAGTATTAAAGGGAGTGTCAGTACCAGAATGAATCAGTAAATGCAAACTAAAAAGAAGAGTACAAGTCTAGGTCAGCTACCATCCTCCATGTCAGC
The DNA here is from genome assembly GCA_029216955.1 of Iris pallida. Classification (NCBI taxonomy): domain Eukaryota; kingdom Viridiplantae; phylum Streptophyta; class Magnoliopsida; order Asparagales; family Iridaceae; genus Iris; species Iris pallida. The sequence continues at coordinate 7,667,643 of JANAVB010033219.1, read as the reverse complement.
TTTTTCCTACCAATCAGCAGCTACCGCCAGCTCAGTTAGCCAGCTCATCAAGCAATTAGCTAGCTGGCAGAATTAGTTAGGCCAGATAACTGCATCAGTGATTGTTACTTCCCACTATATAAGGGAACAAAGGGAATGAGTCCAGCATCGGAGAATTGAACCATTTTGTTTGTCTCTTGTTGCATTTTCTTCTTACAGAGTTCACATTTTCTTGTCCTTTCTTCTTTAAGCCTTTCAATACAATTTCCAAAACCCTAGTTACAATTTTCCTATGCTGTCTTAGTCTTCTTCAAATTATTACAAATTCTTTGTGAATTGATAGCCAATTTTCATGGTGTTCCTGCCATGGTTGGACAATTAGGTTAGGAACCTAACAATTGGTATCAGAGCTGTATCGATCCATCGATTGGGAGCGATTGGGAAAGAAGCTCCAGTAGCCATGGCTCTCGACGTAGCTTGACGGACGAACGGCTGGTTCCGAGTGAAGAGGAACGCTTCTTATTCTTGGAAGGTATGGCTCAAACCCTAAGTCACAAAATGGATAAATTTTTGGAAGATTTAGAGTGGTCGAGAAGAGGAGTCGAGTTTTCCCAAATTCCTCCGTCCATAGAGCCAACGCCTCCGCCACGCCAGATCTGTATGGCTGCTATCAATCGCAGCAGCAGATCCCGATGTCACCACCTCCATCACAGCCGCCCTCCTCGTACAGCTGCTATCCACCACCATACGTGGACCCATTGTCGCCATCGACATGGAGCCACCAACCTCTGCAGTACTCTGCTCCAAATCTGCTGTGGCATATTCAATAGCAGTACCCGACTCCGTCGTAAGCGACTTACCAATACCATACTACTCCACCAGGTCCGTGGATGACGATGACGCCGTCATTCTCCACCTCGTATGACTACTACTATCCACCGCAGCAGTACTCGACTCCACCGCCGTCGATGCCGCATCACTACTTGTCGTCGTCAGAACAGTGGCTGTAGATGACGTCGCAGGTTACTGTGCAGTCGCAGCTCACTCCACTGTTTTGTCTGCAACCACAGAAGCGGCAGTACCCTTGCACTGATCAAGATGTGTTTGATGAAATGTATGAAGAGAGACAACTATCTCCAAAAGCTGAAGAACCTGAATGTGGTGGTAGTATTGGATCACTCGTGGCTTGCGAAGAAGATGAGTCTTTTCGGAGAAGCTCTTATCATGATCTATCTGCTATTACACATCTTAGCTTGATCGTTGACCAAGTTAATCTAAATGTCGAGCATGTGACTTCTGGTATTGATGACTGTGTGGAAGACTCGTTTCTGTCTGCACATCAAATGAAAGCTCTTTCTAATAGCGATATTGCTACTTCTCAAAGGTCTCCGATAAGTCCTATGTTTTATCCTCTCGATCAGCAAGATGTGGGAAGAGTGACAACTGCCAACTAGAGGCAAGGATTTGTCACTTCCAATACTGGAGCCTCAGGTAAACTGGATATAGAGGATGTAGATTCCTCTGATCAAGAGGAGGTTGAAGATGTAGAAGAAGAGCCTTCAATAAGGCACAATTTTGGACAGATTGCTTCCGAAAATCTAGATGCACAAGTAGTCAATAGCCCTGCATCTAGCCCGTGGGGTGGCATACCATCTGAGGCAGCACAAATAGTTCCAGAGCTAAATGTATCCCAGGTTTTTGCAGTGCTACACATGGATAGGAAGTTTTTTGTATACGTTCGAGATTATTCTGAAAGTGATTCAAAGACGCACAAAGGGTTGGACCTTACAAGAACTGCAACCAGAGAGCTTGCAAAATATGGCTTGGATGACAACACAATAGATTTATTGGTCATCTGCAGGGAAGATACCTCTCAGATTTTCCTGTGTCATTTGGCATTCCAACTTCTCTCGTGGAGTTGGTAACTCGTGAAGCTGGAGGACGCATTAACACTAGCGTATTTTGGTCAATTGCACCTACCATGCCTTTCCATACTTTCCCTCTTTGTCCAACATACCTACTGTTTCGATTAACAAAATGCCTTGGAGGAATTGGCTTTTGAAAACAAAAACAAGAAGAAAAGTACGAGAAGTACAAATTTGATTCTGGAAAAGTATTGCTATGGAAGTCTGATTCGTAAACGATCACTTTGTTCCTTGGACCATATGATGATGATGAAGATCACTGCTTGAAGTAGAACAATTTGGAAGAACTAATGCACCAGAAAGGTATCGACGCACTTGGGCACTGATGGCGAGGCCGAATGCTTTTCTGCTTTGCTTCACTTTGTTCTGGAAGAAAAGTTGAAGAAAAATGCTCTAGAGGATCAAAATCTCGAAGCTCTGATCTCTGTATTCTCTCCTGTCTCTCTCTCTCTGTCTGTCTGTCTGTCTGTCTGTCTCTGTCTGTCTCTCTGTCTGTGTGTATGAGAAAAATGAGTCTATTTATAGACTGGAGCTTTCGTGCGTAAAAGAGTATCAACATCTGTCTTTACGCTAACAACTGCCCTCTACGATCAGAATCATCCTCTGTATGTGCTGACACGTGTCCCATCATTTCAGTAAGAATAGGATACATGTACACACGTTCTTCGAAATAGGTGGCATGAAGACCACGTAGGCACACCACGTTCCAGACTGGCCAGAACGAATCGGGCGTAAAAAGATGAGCGTAAACTAGCTCTGTCATGGGTTTCCAGCGTAAAGCGGTTATCGAATAACCTTGAGCGTAAAATGGCTCAAATAGACTTCACGCACACATTGTTTTTTTTTATGAGCGTAAAGACTCATGTAAAATCCCGTGCGTAAAAGAAACCATTCAGTGAGCGTAAAGTAGCTCGATCTCTATAAACGACAACAATGGTCTTTGTATGAGACAAATTCTATTGAATTCTGTGGTAAATGCCATCATTGATATTTTCATGTCAAAGTCAGCATTAAATGCGAGATTTGATGGCTTTTGTCCAGCGTGAAAGAGGCTGCTTCAGTCCTTGGCGTAAAATCACCGGTGTAGACCCAAGCGTAAAAAGATCAATCTGCTTAGGCGTAATACAATTAGCCTTGTCTTGGGCGTAAAGAATTCCCTGCTCTGTTAGGCGTAAAGCGGGCCACTTATGACTGAGATGACTCCCTCATTGAAACACTTTTTACGCTCCTACAAGACCCCCTTCAAAGTTTTCAAATGTCCCAAAATTTGAAACACTTTGAACAGAAGCGTAAAAGTTGAGATTTGCTAAGCGCAAAATTCGGGATACGCAACAGTCGACCGCGTAAGAGCGGGGATATCCAACAGTCAGCGTAAAGTTCAAGAGAGGAAAATAATGTTGGTCAACGCTTTAACCGTCACAATAAATTTTCTTCTTCGTAACTTTTAAATGTATCTTCATCTTCCCGAGTGAGCGGTTTCCAATGAGGAATGTGAAGAGTCTTTTTAATTTGTATAAATAAGGACAAACTCTTTACTCTTAATATTCATCCTCATAGTTGATATGGCGCCAAAGAAAGAGCCAATTGTGGAGAGTGCCTCGGTCACCAGGCTTAACTTCGAGATAGAGAATGAGCGAGCGCAAAATCTTCTAAAGTGCTTTGGGCTGACCCCAGCAGGCTTCAGTCGTGTTGATGGTGGTCCTTCAACTGCATACGAGGGACCGGGTGACGCAGAAGCATTCCTTTGTCTGATGCGTCGCTCTGGGATTCGTAGTATGCGTGAGTTGGGTGCATCCCTTTGTCAACCCAAAGAATAGTAATATTCTGTGTACTGCGACTTTTATATGTAGGGATCCGCCCCCATCTTTTATAAATAAAATATTTGGTGTTTTAATCCCATCTATGAACGCGCATTTGTTTATGCACTTCTGTTGACTGCTTCCGTGATTGTTGATTCCCGAGAAACAAACCAACACGTGGTGTCTATTTTATGGTTACAAGATCCTTTAAATAAGATCTTCTCCCGAAATAGACTCATCTTAATAACTTCTTCAGTCTTTATAAATAGCCGAGAATGTTTCATGTATTCTCGTACTCATCCTCCTGAAGATAGCTTTCTGCGATGTTGTTCTTCGAATAAGAAATGGCGGAGCTTTTCAACGTTGTTCCTTTGCATGGCCGATCATTAGGCGCAGATTCAGCCATCATTAGAGCCAAACCTTTCGACTCAAATGGCAAGTTCGATCGTAAGTAAATATCTGTCTTCGAGCGTAAGGCCTTGCTGAAGTACTGGCGTAAAAGCCGTGCTGAAGCATTTGGCGTAAAAAGCCTTGTTTGAAGCACTGGCGTAAAAACCTTGCTATCTGTCTTTAGTTAGCGTTCAATACGCATTTGATGACACTTTTTCTTCTTTGTTTTCTGCAGAAACTTGGTTGAAGAGCTTTTTCAGAACTGGCATTGGTGATTTTGACGCTGTGAAGAGCGTTCTTCTGACACCGACATCAGGGAGCTCATGCGCTTTTGACGCACAAATCAGACAACTCAGAACTCTTCGTGAGATAGAAGGGTCTTCCTCCGTTGGTAGGAAGAGCCTTTATACACGGAGAGTTGGATGGTGGAGTCAACTCTACCCCGAGAAATCGGGTAGTAGAGTTCCTTTCACGGCAGAACTAGGAATCGTATCCCAATGCTGGGTATGTTCCTATCTTCCTTGAGAGGTTACCCCCAATCCACCAGTTGTATTGGCAGCACCACGCCTTCGGGCTGCCATACTCTATGGTTCTCCTCTCGTCTGAAAGAGGAGACCAGAGTTTGATTCATGCTGATCTGGTCGTGACTGAGACCCAGACAGTCAGGAACTGCCACCAACAACGAACCCGACGGAGAAGGTCCGACGGAGAAGATCCAAAGAAGAAGATGGATCTCTATTAGGTTATTGTTGTGGTATAGAATAAAAATCCAAAATTTGTAATAGATTTCCATTATAAAGAAAAGTCTAAGAAATGTAATAGACTTTTATGATAGTATGGGAATGAAATGATGATTCTTCTATGATCAATGATTTGTATTTATCTGGATGTAATATGGACATGATAGATAAATAAAATCTTATTTTCTGTTTTAGAGTATATGATGCTATCAGAGGTAATATGGACATAATAGCATATATGAACTCAAAAGAAAATTCGATTAATATCTATGCAGAGGTCCAAAGTAGAAGTGATAGATAGGAAAAAGGAAGTAGGTTTAATATTTATTCAGAGGTCATGGAAACATGATAAATAGCAAATCCCACCTTCTAATCAATCGATAAAATAGAAGATATATAAAATCTCTTTCCCAGAGATAAGAAATCAGCTTAACCAAATCTTGGTGGCTGGGGGCTAAGGAGACAGATGTTGTGAGCGTAAATGTTAAGGCGGTGGATGAATCAGCGTGTTTCTTGGGAACAGAAAGGACGATTCAAGTTCCATGATTAAATGGATGAACCTAGTAATATGAACGAATGGGTCTTTTCGGAAATGAAAAGTTGTTTTCAATTTCAGAGACCGGTTCATTAATAATCCTCTTCTATAAATAGACGAGAACTCTCTGTAACCTTTCCATTCCCATTTTTGCTCCTCAATTAAGAATGTCTTCTGAGGATGCACAGCAAAAGAATGAAGTCTCTAGGGACATTGAGGACATCACTGAGACATGCCCCGCTGAGCTAATAGTGACGAGCCCGACTGAAGTAAGCAACAGTTCTTCTACGCCCAAGTCGCCCCAGGACATTCTTGCTTTCCTAGTAGAGCTTGGGAAAACTCCTGAAGAAGAGGCATTGAGGATGGTTGTCTGCCAATTTTTCATGGGTTCAGGAAACGATGCCTTCTCTGTATTGGCTGGCTATGTATTCAATAAGGAAGGGAGTGGCCCTCGTCCTTAATCATTTATTTTGAACAAAAATAATAAAAGAAGTTTTATTTTTGTCCTATTTTTTTTCTTTTTATACATAGTATTTCTTGAGAAATTTGCCATTGATCGGCAGCATGAGTAGATCTCCATTGGGTTTTGACAACCGGTAAGCACCATTAGAGAACACGGACTCAATCACATACGGGCCTTCCCATTTTGCTTGGAACTTCCTTTTGCTCTTGTGAGTCATCACCATTGGCCTTCGGACATCCAACACAAGTTCGCCAATTTTGAATACCCTCTCCTTGACTTTACGATTGAAAGTTCGAGATATACGGGCTTGATATAGCTCAATATGCTGTTGTGCTTGAAGACGCTTCTCGTCCAATCCTTCAAGTTCTTGGAGGCGTAAGCGATCATTATTCTCTGTAGTTAGCTTATTAGCAATAGCGATTCGGAGAGAAGGGATCTGGATTTCCAATGGGAGGATAGCTTCACAACCATAAACCAGTAAAAATTGTGTAAAGCCAGTAGGAGTCCGGACTGTCGTTCGGTATGCCCATAAGCATTCTCCAAGCTTCTCATTCCAATCTCTTTTATTAGAAGAGACAAACTTTTTGAGAAGTTTGATGATCGTTTTGTTGAAGGCTTCAGCTAAACCATTAGCAGCCGGATTATAAGCCGTAGAAGCCAAATTTTGAATTCGATTCTTGTCACAGAACCGATAAAATGCCTGGCTGGCAAACTGTGGTCCATTGTCATGAATTATTCGTCGAGGAATCCCGAAATGATAAATGACATGATGTTTAATAAAGCTGACTACATTAGATGTCTTTACTTCAACAAGTGGAACTGCATCTGCCCACTTTGAAAAGTAATCGGTTATAGCCAGTATAAACCGATGTCCTTTGACAGAAGGGGGGTTAATAGGACCAATAATGTCCATACTCCAAGCTTCGAAAGGCCAAGAGGCTGTTGTAGGATGTAAAAATTCAGAAGGTTGATGAATAAAATCTGCGTGAATCTGGCATGCTTTACATCTTCTGGCATAGTCTACAGCATCTGCTATCATGGAAGGCCAATAATACCCCATTCTTCGAATACGATCTTGCAACTTTGGACCCGGTTGATGGGCACCACAGACACCATCATGAGCCTCACGCAGTGTTTGTTTGGCTTCACTTTCTGAAAGACAACGCAGCAAGAGTCCGTCATATGAACGCCGATATAGCATATGCAAAGACGGATCATAATAGAATCGAAATGATCGTCTTTTAATTGATGCAGCTTCTTTAGGATCTTCAGGCAAAATTCCATGGACTGCATAATCAATGAATGGTGTTCTCCAATCTTTCTGCTGGAAACTTGCCTCTGTAACATAACTTTGTTCGATATGCAGATTATTCTTCACACAGAACAAATCTCGATCTAACAAAGTAATTGTATTTTGCCTTCGGATCGGGACAGCCAAATCTGCAGCTAAGCTAGCAAGAGCATCAGCTTCTACATTCTGAGAACGTGGTACAAATTCAATGAAGAATCCTTTGAATAAAAGGACCAACTCGACTACCACCTGATGATAAGGGATGAGATCAGGATTTCTGACTTCATACGTTCCTCTAACTTGATTGACAATCAATTGTGAATCTCCATAAGCTTCTAGGAATCCGATATCCAATTGTTTTGCTACTTGGAGACCAATCAATAGAGCATTATATTCTGCTACATTGTTAGAGCACGGCTCATTAAGAGAATATGCACGGTATATAACCATTTTGTCAGGAGAAACCAGGACAATTCCTACCCCAGAGACAATATTGCCTTTAGGTCCCACTCGTGATGCTCCATCAAAATATAATTGCCATATGTCATTTTTTAAAGCCATGTTGCAATCCACTACTTCGTCTGGAATGTCTTCATATAACTTCGAAGTTTTGGGTACAGGATGAGCAGCTAAGAAATCAGCTAATGCTTGGCCCTTTACTGATTTTTGAGGCACATAGACCATGTCATAAGGAGTGAGCAACATCGCCCAGGTAGCTAACCTGGAATTAAGAATGCTCGGTTTCCTCATCAATATCCGAATGGGATTTATTCTGGAGATGACATGAATAGTCTGTCCAGTGACATAGTGCATTGTCTTTTGGACAGCAAAAACCAAAGCTAGACATTCCTTTTCTACAGGAGTATATCTGTGTTCAGCTCCTACCATCGTTCTGCTCAGATAATATATTGCTTGTTCATGACCCATGTCGCTTTTTTGTGCCAGAAGAGCGCCAAGTGAATAATCCAAGGCTCGAACGTACAGCAAAAATGGTCTTCCTATTACCGGAGGTACCAGAACAGGTGGGTTTGTAAGATATTGTTTAATGTCATTGAAGGCATTTTGACATGCTTCGTCCCAGACGAAAGATACTCCTTTCTTTAATAGACGGGAGAAAGGTTGACATCTCCCGGAAAGATTAGATATAAATCTTCTGATATAAGCAATACGGCCCTGGAAGCCACGGAGTTCTTTCAGATTACGAGGAGGACGCATTTCAAGAATTGCTTTAACCTTATCAGGATCAACATGGATACCCTGAGAGGTAATGACAAATCCTAAAAACTTGCCACTGGAAACCCCTAAGAAAGATTTAGTAGGGTTCATTTTCAATTGATGTTGGCGCATCAATTCAAATTCTGTCTTCAAGTCTTGAATGTGATCATTCTTTGACTGACTTTTAACAGCAATGTCATCTACGTAGCATTCAACTGTTTTCCGTAGATGTTCTTGAAAGATATTGCTCATAGCCCGTTGATATGTGGCACCGGCGTTTTTAAGACCAAACGGCATAACCGTATAACAGAAAACCCCAAGAGGTGTTCGAAAAGATGTATGCTTCTCATCTTCTGGATGTATCTTGATCTGGTTGTATCCTGAGAATCCGTCCATGAAAGACATACGTTCAAAACCGCATGTATTGTCTATCATAACATCAGTAATGGGAAGTGGAAATTCGTCCTTTGGACAAGCTGTATTAAGATCTCGGTAATCTATACAAACTCGGACTTTTCCGTTCTTCTTCATAACAGGAACGATATTGGCCACCCAATCAGGGTATTGTTCTTCACGAACGAAACCACAAGTGATCAGCTTTTTGACTTCTGCTTCAATTGCATCCATCATATCTGGTCTAAAGTGCCGTTGCTGTTGTTTTACCGGTTTGACATTAGGCAAAATATTAAGTTTATGAGTAGCAACTTTAGGATCTAGTCCTGGCATATCCTCATAACTCCATGCAAAAATGTCAATATAATCTTTGATAAGTTTTGTCAATTCTTCCTTTTCATCTTCAGAAAGATTCTTACTGATGAATATTAGTTTGGGCGTAATTCTATTTCCAACATCGATCTGGATAACCTCATCCTCTGTAGGTGGCTGTCGCTGTTCAAAACGAAGTTCCCATTGAGTATCCATCTGTTGAGCCCAAGGATCATTCTCAAATGGCTCTGATTCATCATCGGTTTGAACCATATTGACTGAGAATATCTGTCTGGATTCATCATATGAGGAATCTATGTTGTCTTTATATTGATGACTTTGATTATCAGAAGATAAAGTCATTTTCTCAATAAACTTGACAGCCATATACTCGAAAAAGAAATCTTCATTGATATCAAAGAAATGAGCAATATTTACATCATTTACAGTCTGATTGTTACGCTTCGGATTAGTCAACGGTGGACCATCATCCGTCTTCTGCATAGAATTGCCAATATTGACGATCAATGGTGATTCTAGATCGTTCGTACCAGTAAAAGTTTCTTCTTCAGGCTCAGGAGAAGAAAGTACCATATTACAGGATTTAGTCTTTCTTCCTTTAGCCTTCTTCTTGTGAGGATTGTTACGAGGAATTTCAGAACCCAATCCAGCGGTAGAATTCTGATTTTGAATTTGTAAAGGAAGACGGATTCCTTTATCATGGTTCAAACCTTCGGCCTTTTGAAAGTCGTAACCCATCTTTTTCATGAGAATGACAGATTGCTGACTATACAAATGGATAGGCAGTGGACTTTGAACAGGCGTTTCAGCACAGGACGAGAAATGAATCTCTGCAACTATAGGAGAATGAAGTACAGACGTCTCTGTAGTTAAGGGAGAAGAAGGATTCAGGATACGAGGAGAAATCCCTGTTGGAGCCTTTTCATAAGCAGCAAAGACTTGTTGTGCCTGGTATAAAGGAACACTATTCATGGCTAGCCACTGCTGATGAGTAAGCTTGAGCTTGGTAGGAGGAGTTAGACTTGGAGGACAGATATTTAGTCCTTTCAGTCTATCTTCCAGAGGGAGGCCGTCCCATAGATGATCCAAGTCATCAGGATCTGGAATAATATGAGAAATCATGTTGCAAGTTTTGACTTTCTTGCCTTTCTTGGATTCTGAAGTTTTACCTTCATTTTCCAGTTCAGGCACTAAGTCAGGATGTACCCACATGATTTCACCATTCTTCAGTGTGAGAGACAGCAATCCTGTATTTTCTTCTCTGGCAGACGGGATATTCACAATCTTTATCGTCGCCTTCGGAATCGGTATAATTCCATCTGGGACTTGCTGTGGAGGAAAATCCCCAAACTGAAGAGAAACCATATTGGTTGTCACCGTATGGTCATCATTGGTTAAAGCGATAGCGCCACCATTTATCAGCTCTTGGATCTTCTTTTTCAAGACATAGCAAGCACTGGTAGGATGATTAATGTATCTATGATAGATACAATACTTGGGATTGTCAGTCAAATTCACCTCATTAGGCCTTTTTGGCTCTGGAATCTGAAGTTTACCACTTTTGACCAGACATTGGAATATCCCTGGGATATCGCTTTCGTCAAAGGAGTATTCTTCCTTTGGCCTGGAAGATTCTTGATTGCTTGATGTCGTCTTGCTCTTGGAAAGATTGACCATAAGAGTATCTTTTCCTTTCACATTACGATTGTCGGGATTATTGCCAGGATTATTTTTCTTTCTTTTATCTTCTGAAGCGAAAATCATCCCATGTTCGCGAGCAAACCTACTATTGGTCTCGGCAGAAACCGCTGCTATGATGAACGAAGCCCAATCTGTGAATTGGGAACCCGTGAAGACAGCGATGGATGGTCGCAGATTCATCTTGCATGTGTCAATCAACGCTGAATCTGGCATACCAGGAGGCATCTTTAGAGTAGCATGTCGGAAGCGTTCAATGAATGTCCGAGTATCTTCTTTCTCCTTTTGTTTGATTTCTATCAAGGAGGACATGTTCATGTCCATACCTCCTTCATAGAAGCGGGAGAGGAACATTGCTTTGAATTCGTCAAAAGACGAAATAGAGTTATCAGGTAAGCTGCGTCGTAAGCTGAACCCGTCAGACATCCGATGAACACTCGGGTGAGAAGAGCATCATTTTTCTGCAAGTGTACAGTCATAATATCAAAGTAATTGATATATTGACTGGGAGATGCTTTTCCATCGAACAAAACCATGGATTGTGGCTTGAACTTCGGTGGAAAGGGTACGTCATTCCAATGAGGAGGATAAGGTTGCTTAATCCCTAGCCTCTGGAGTTGATCTTTGTGCCTCAAAACTTCAAACTGTGCTTTAAGTTCACGCACTGCTTGAATGGCTTCACTGGTTTGAGGAAGCACATTTGACTGAGTAGTCGTTGGATGCACCATGACCCCCACTGGAGGTGGTACATCTTCTGGAAGAATGGGATCCGGAGATGCAAAATTTTGATTAGCAGCGGGCTCTTGAATATTCAAAGGTATTTCAGCCCCTTGACTATCTTGAGTTTGTGCTGCTACTGGTGCCGGTGTCACTGCTGTCGGTTGAGCAGTTTGCTGATTCAAAATTATTTGATGTAATTTTTGCACCATATTAAGCATATCCTTCAGTGATTGTTCAACAGCAGTGAGACGTTGTTCAGTATTAGCAGATGACGTCTCTGGCTCATCTCCAACAACGTAGGATTCAACCTCTCTTGAAGATATAGAAGGGTTTGTATAGAAGTACGAATCCACGCTATCGGTATCAGACTCAAAAGATTGAGTACCCCCAGCCTCTGAATCAGAAGTCTGCAATTGTCTTCGTCTTCTTGATCGACTATTCTGATATACTCCTTCAAAGGAATCAAGAAGCCTGTTGAACTGTTGTTGACTTGGAGTTTGGGATGTGTTCCGTCTTGGACGTCGTCCTCTGTTAGTATGAGATGCCATGTTGACTGACACATATGGCAACTCATGTTCTTGGTCTTCACCTTGATGTGGAGGTACGTTAAAACTCAATCGATCAAAAACTGATCGTCTTGAAGCCGAACAACAACAGTTGATCACAACCTGGTGGTATTCACAAAGATGTTTTTCTTGGTGGAATGTCACCGGAGATTGTCTATTCTTACGCTTTTGTATTAGCAATTCGCGTAAGTCAGAAGGAGTGGATGAAGTATTCTTCTTTATTACATTGGGGGTGGAAAAACGTTTAGTCCCTTGTGTATGAAGAAGATTACTGGCTGCATTCGCAGAACCAAATTGTACATTTCTACGTGTTTGGAATTGTGTGCGTAAATCTTGAGATTTAGTACGCAGGACTCCATTTTCCTGGCGTGTGATTTGTAAATTTGGTACCTTGTGTAAAGCAGTATAAGAAGGTTGTTGGTGTAGAACAGAAGTTTTACCAATACTATTTTTACGCTGCACACGTTTAGATACATTCACATTCGACATGTGAGCATCTTTGTGAATTTCATCTACACTGTCATGGACAGGAGATTTATCTTTACGCGTTTATCTGCCACGTTACCAACGGGAGATTTTGTTTTACGCGAGGAGCATAATTTATTTAGGCCTACCACGTCACCGACGGGAGACTGATTCTTACACCCAGAAGCACAAGCTTTAGAGTCTGCCCCATTACGAATGGGAGTCTCATTCTTATGAATTGAGCGTAAAATTTGGTTCTTACCCACTGAGCGTAAAACTTGATTTTTATGCAGTGGGTGTGAAACCTGGTTATCTTCACCGTTACAAACGGAAGACAAATCGTCACACTTCGAGTGCAACTTTGAAGTAGGGACTGCCTCGTTATGAACGGGAGCCCCTACGACAGGAGTGGGAAGAGCCCCCTTGTCAACAGAAGCAGCAGAGAGATCAGAAATCACTTTGGATTTGGGAATCCAAACTTTTCGTGCTTTGCGAGACTTTTGAACATTGGAATGGCGAGAACCACCCCCAGTTCGGAGCATCTCTTCATAGGCAGTCTGGTCGAAGTGTACCACCAGAGTCTTCTTGGTCGAACCGACCGAAACATCATCATATTGAGCAATCGCCTCCTTGTCAGAGGAGAAGGTCGTCCCCAGCAGAGTCGCCAATTTTGTTTCGATTAACAAAATGCCTTGGAGGAATTGGCTTTTGAAAACAAAAACAAGAAGAAAAGTACGAGAAGTACAAATTTGATTCTGGGAAAGTATTGCTATGGAAGTCTGATTCGTAAACGATCACTTTGTTCCTTGGACCATATGATGATGATAAAGATCACTGCTTGAAGTAGAACAATTTGGAAGAACTAATGCACCAGAAAGGTATCGACGCACTTGGGCACTGATGGCGAGGCCGAATGCTTTCCTGCTTTGCTTCACTTTATTCTGGAAGAAAAGTTGAAGAAGAATGCTCTAGAGGATCAAAATCTCGAAGCTCTGATCTCTGTATTCTCTCATGTCTCTCTTTGTATGTCTGTCTGTCTGTCTCTCTGTCTGTGTGTATGAGAAAAATGAGTCTATTTATAGACTGGGGCTTTCGTGCGTAAAAGAGTATCAACATCTGTCTTTACGCTAACAACTGCCCTCCACGATCAGAATCATCCTCTGTATGTGCTGACACGTGTCCCATCATTTCAGTAAGAATAGGATACATGTACACACGTTCTTCGAAATAGGTGGCATGAAGACCACGTAGGCACACCACGTTCCAGACTGGCCAGAACGAATCGGGCGTAAAAAGATGAGCGTAAACTAGCTTTGTCATGGGTTTCCAGCGTAAAGCGGTTATCGAATAACCTTGAGCGTAAAATGGCTCAAATAGACTTCACGCACACATTATTTTTTTTATGAGCGTAAAGACTCATGTAAAACCCCGTGCGTAAAAGAAACCATTCAGTGAGCGTAAAGTAGCTCGATCTCTATAAACGACAATAATGGTCTTTGTATGAGACAAATTCCATTGAATTCTGTGGTAAATGCTGTCACGCCCCGATTCATAGAGTCATTTATTCACATATTTTATCTCTTGGAATCGATCGTCCTCGCTTGGGCGTGATGCCGTACAAGTCTGGTATTGCACTTGTACAAGGCAAAGATGGTATATAATCGATTATTCTTCAAATAGGAATACATCGCAGCGGCAGAAGCAGATAAATTGAATTTAATGAGGACAATCTCTCTTATTGAATAGAAGTACATCACTTCTTTATAGCAGCGGAGAAAAAGAGTAACTTGAAGCCACACAGAGATATGTAGAACTTTATTCTCTTTATTGATAATTGAAGAAGAGTACAAGACTTGTATTGAAGTACAATGATTACAGCACATCTCACTTTATATTGGAAACCAACTGAACAATGCTATACAGCTTACATTTGATATTTAGATACAATGGATTACAACTCGATATACCGACTTGGCTTACAATCTCACTGGTACAACTGATTACAATGTTCCATATATTATGCCCTTTATAAACAGAAGACATCATCTTGTGCAAGGAGAGCTTCTGAATGCCCAACAAATCTTCGATGCCGCGGGACCAATCAAGCCAATCTTCGTGTGTAGAACATTCCAAGCACGAGCACCTGCCCACAAAACGTGGGTCAGCACATCATCTATGTACTGGCGAGCAGAATCCAACCCACTCGCATAAACCAACATTTAGGTGATCATTTAAGCAAGCATTTATTAGAGTGATCTTTCTACTTGGGGCCTAACATCAGTTTACAGTTCATAGGCAATAATCAGAGTGAAGCATGTAAACATATTCTTAGTAGCATTCATGTGGACATATCATTTATCCTTCTTGGTGTTATCATGCAAAGGCATCATTGAGGCATCGTTAACATTAACATTTTTAAACATGTTATAACAGTTCTCACTTCAAGCATCACTTAGCATGTATGTTGTGTTTGAGCAATGATTATAGCAAGGCATCTTTCTAGCATACTAAATGGAACATGTTAAGCAGGCAAGTTAAACCAACTTATACAATATCACAATTATGTGATTTCTTACCGATAGCCGACTCCTCGTACCTGTATCAATTACAGGTTATCTGATATACTTACTCTGCCTGCACAAAACATTCATTAGCATGCATCCTGACTACATGGTCACTGGTGTTGTTAAACCATATGGACTCTTCTCATTTCATTTCATTTTAAGATAATGCGGTCAGCATAGTAGGTGGCGAGCCTCTATGCCACCCCGCCTTATCCGTGCTCCCATAGCACTCATCATTATTTCCTCCTAGGCCGAATCGGTCCCCAGGGCCCTAGGAACCGTTCGAGGAAATTATTACTCAAACCTTGTATACAAGTTGTCCATGACCATGTGAATGCGTGTCCGACTCGATTGTGAACAAAATCGCATGGTAAAATATATTAAGGAAAGTAAAGGCAACAGTGCATCATTAGTCATATTCAATGACTTATTCTTTTCATCATTACCATCATTTCATTTGGTGATCTCAACGATCCCAGCTTTATCATTTCTCATTCATTGCTTCATTGCAACGTATCTCATATCATTCCTTTCTTAAGAGAAACTTAACATTCATTCATTTCATAGGGACATTTATTCATTCATTCATTTCTTATAAGGGACAGGCAACATTTCATATTCTTGCAACAGTTATACAGATAGTACATGATTCTAGTGTTTCATTCAGTTCATTGGTTCGATAGCATAGCCAGTTCATTTCTTATTCTATCATTCATAAGGCATCTCATTATTCAAGTGTCTACTTGTTCCAGCAGTGTTAAGCATAAGGGGCAATGTTATCAATTCATTCTCAGGCAGCGAATCACATTAACAGTTTAATGTGTTGTACATTTCAATAATTCTCAACGTAAGCATCTTTATTATTCAGCAACTAACATATGGGACATTTAGGGACAGTTCATAGCATTTCAATACTTCATCTATTAAGCATGAAGGAGTAAGGAGGAGGAAGGACAGTTCCACTCACCCAAAATTCTACTAAGCGTAGCTCCACCAGCGAGCTACGTTCCAATACCCATTCCGTCTAACCAGCTAAGAGAGACTGCATCAGTCTCAATTCTTCTCATTCCCAACATAAGTCACGGTCCAATATTCTGATCCCATCCAATAAGCCAACCGAATGCCTCGTACGGAGCGGGGCATTACATAATATACCACTCAGAAAAAGTTTCGTCCTCGAAACTTAAGGAACAAGTCTTCCACAAGATTCACTTAATCACCATGAGTTTACTTATTCAGCTTCAAATCAATATTCATTTCAGCCCACTCGGTTATTTCAAAATATATATCCAGCTGTACCATTTAAATCCATCAATGATTCGATCTGTCTATCTCTTTTTCAATTACTTGTAACTTCTCATTGATTCACTAATATTTTCCTTGCATTCTATCTTGGTCGCAATACATCACTTCATTTGGATCCATACACATATTTTAGGCGTCCCCAAAACATATGTATTTCAGCCAAATTCTGTACTAGTGCGATAAATTCTTCCCATAATGTTATCTCAGTCGCAACCAATCACTTCGGCTGGATCCATACACATATTTTTCACCGAGGCAACTCATCTTTTCTATAAGACACAATCTGACGTCACCCACTATCGATTACCCGAGTCAGGGTATAATTCTATACAACAGTCAAGGTTAACTTAGCTACCCGACTATAGGTATACTCAAGCCTTACCCTACGGTTGCAATTCCCACTTATAGCCGACATATAATCCTCAAGGGTCAAACATCTCTTAAGGCTCAAGTTGAAGCATACATTCCCTTAGGTCAATACTCATTATCGTTGTCTCTCATTCAATGCCACAAGGTCATCCTATGGGTCTCCAATGGTCACCTATTATTCAGTCAGTCTCTAAGGTTAGCTACACTGATAGCTAAACTTAATCGTTCAGGTGACTTCCCTAGAGTGGACGGCTGCTAGGGTTATACTAGTGTCTTATTCTTAAGGCCAACAAGTAACCAACAGTTCTAAGGAACTCTACCCAAACCTATGGGTTTTAACTCAGTCTGAATAACTAATCGCCATTGTTGGTTATGCCAACAATTGGTCATACAGCCCACAGTTTCTAGGGTCAAGTCTATCTATCTAGTGTCTTCCTCAAGGAATAATTCCCACAGAGGCTCACTCTAGACTTACCCAACGATCGACTAAGATCGATCTATCCACATTACGGTCAAATTCCAACCCGACATACGATTCTCATCGTTCTAATAATCCATCAAGTAAATTCCTAATGATCCACATTTCTATTCAAATTCCTTTGTACCCACACGAACCCATAGGCCAATGCTAACTATTCAAGGGTCATCGATTCCGATAGTCTTAACATAATTATGGAATCATACTATTCAGTCCGTATGACAGAGTCAAACCACTAAGTTATAAGCCCACAATCTATATCCTAACCAATAATCACCTATACCGACATTATCCAACATGTTTGCAATTTCTCGTTTTCATTTGTTTCTCAATCATCAAACTATCTTACGGCATTCTTAATCTCATGCAGTAATGGTCAAGTAGTTCATCCCATTCAATCCGATAATTTATGTATCACTTAACCATCCTCTAGGCAACAACAGTATTCTGGGTCACTACTGGTTATTTTTCTAGTACAATTCAATTCTTCAGCATCATGCACATAGGCAACAACTATCCTTTGGTGGTCAAGATGGATTAACATCTATTACACCTTAGGGTCAAGCACAATTCTTTAATATTCTTTTGATTCACTGACAATATTTTCAAACTTTCAGCTTAGCAACCCACTTTGTATTAGCCACATTTGATTTGCATCCAACCAACCGAAGTCGACATTCAAATTTTCTTAGCCATAACATTCTCTAGCCAAATCCATTTACTTATAGCATACTAACTGCTTACTAGTCTGAGTCATCACTCGACTAAACAATTTCTAACCAAGCCACCGGTTATAATTTCTGCCAAATCTCGCTACTCAATATAACATCACCGTCAAGGGACACTCGAGTCATCTAACCACAATACATGACTCCTAGCTAAGTCTCGGCACTACTCAGTATCCACAGATAGTCTCATTGCTATTCTATGGAAAGGTCAACATACATCTCGTTCTGAGGTGGTAGAGGCAATATACCACTCAGAAACGAAGCCATCCTTAAACAATACCAACTCAATCCATTCCGGACATTCGTGATCTATAATGGTCACAACACTTAGCCAACATCTCGGGGTCTCAATATCATAAGCCAACATTCTTAGGTCTCGAAAGTACTAGCGAGCACATATGTGTCAACTCACTAGTTCTGCTGAACTCATCCATCAATTATTCATTCCCAAATCTTTCTGCATCACATGCAATTCTCAACTTGTTACAGCATACCCAGCCACTTTTCTATATTCCCACATTTCTAACAGCATTCACAATATAGCATACTATGGCATCGAGTCATTGTTGGGTTATTTGTGTCCAAACCAACAACAATCATTCTTTCAGGGGCATCACAATGTATATAGACTTATTGTATGGAACATCCAGTGAGCAGCCAAGAGGGTCAATGATCTTTCAGACACGAACAACATAGGATGATTACAGGACAACAACAATATAATCGCGGAAGCAATCTTTGATTTAATCGCGGAAGCAACGTTGAGCGATCGCGGAAGCAACTTTGGTTAATCGTCGATGCAACTTTGATTTGAAATGAATCAAAGAAGAGACCAAGGACGTAAAGCCGTGCTCTGATACCAATTTGTCACGCCCCGATTCATAGAGTCATTTATTCACATATTTTATCTCTTGGAATCGATCGTCCTCGCTTGGGCGTGATGCCGTACAAGTCTGGTATTGCACTTGTACAAGGCAAAGATGGTACATAATCGATTATTCTTCAAATAGGAATACATCGCAGCGGCAGAAGCAAATAAATTGAATTTAATGAGGACAATCTCTCTTATTGAATAGAAGTACATTACTTCTTTATAGCAGCGGAGAAAAAGAGTAACTTGAAGCCACACAGAGATATGTAGAACTTTATTCTCTTTATTGATAATTGAAGAAGAGTACAAGACTTGTATTGAAGTACAATGATTACAGCACATCTCACTTTATATTGGAAACCAACTGAACAATGCTATACAGCTTACATTTGATATTTAGATACAATGGATTACAACTCGATATACCGACTTGGCTTACAATCTCACTGGTACAACTGATTACAATGTTCCATACATTATGCCCTTTATAAACAGAAGACATCATCTTGTGCAAGGAGAGCTTCTGAATGCCCAACAAATCTTCGATGCCGCGGGACCAATCAAGCCAATCTTCGTGTGTAGAACATTCCAAGCACGAGCACCTGCCCACAAAACGTGGGTCAACACATCATCTATGTACTGGCGAGCAGAATCCAACCCACTCGCATAAACCAACATTTAGGTGATCATTTAAGCAAGCATTTATTAGAGTGATCTTTCTACTTGGGGCCTAGCATCAGTTTACAGTTCATAGGCAATAATCAGAGTGAAGCATGTAAACATATTCTTAGTAGCATTCATGTGGACATATCATTTATCCTTCTTGGTGTTATCATACAAAGGCATCATTGAGGCATCGTTAACATTAACATTTTTAAACATGTTATAACAGTTCTCACTTCAAGCATCACTTAGCATGTATGTTGTGTTTGAGCAATGATTATAGCAAGGCATCTTTCTAGCATACTAAATGGAACATGTTAAGCAGGCAAGTTAAACCAACTTATACAATATCACAATTATGTGATTTCTTACCGATAGCCGACTCCTCGTACCTGTATCAATTACAGGTTATCTGATATACTTACTCTGCCTGCACAAAACATTCATTAGCATGCATCCTGACTACATGGTCACTGGTGTTGTTAAACCATATGGACTCTTCTTATTTCATTTCATTTTAAGATAATGCGGTCAGCATAGTAGGTGGCGAGCCTCTATGCCACCCCGCCTTATCCGTGCTCCCATAGCACTCATCATTATTTCCTTCTAGGCCGAATCGATCCCCAGGGCCCTAGGAACCGTTCGAGGAAATTATTACTCAAACCTTGTATACAAGTTGTCCATGACCATGCGAATGCGTGTCCGACTCGATTGTGAACAAAATCGCATGGTAAAATATATTAAGGAAAGTAAAGGCAACAGTGCATCATTAGTCATATTCAATGACTTATTCTTTTCATCATTACCATCATTTCATTTGGTGATCTCAACGATCCTAGCTTTATCATTTCTCATTCATTGCTTCATTGCAACGTATCTCATATCATTCCTTTCTTAAGAGAAACTTAACATTCATTCATTTCATAGGGACATTTATTCATTCATTCATTTCTTATAAGGGACAGGCAATATTTCATATTCTTGCAACAGTTATACAGATAGTACATGATTCTAGTGTTTCATTCAGTTCATTGGTTCGATAGCATAGCCAGTTCATTTCTTATTCTATCATTCATAAGGCATCTCATTATTCAAGTGTCTACTTGTTCCAGCAGTGTTAAGCATAAGGGGCAATGTTATCAATTCATTCTCAGGCAGCGAATCACATTAACAGTTTAATGTGTTGTACATTTCAATAATTCTCAACGTAAGCATCTTTATTATTCAGCAACTAACATATGGGACATTTAGGGACAGTTCATAGCATTTCAATACTTCATCTATTAAGCATGAAGGAGTAAGGAGGAGGAAGGACAGCTCCACTCACCCAAAATTCTACTAAGCGTAGCTCCACCAGCGAGCTACGTTCCAATACCCATTCCGTCTAACCAGCTAAGAGAGACTGCATCAGTCTCAATTCTTCTCATTTCCAACATAAGTCACGGTCCAATATTCTGATCCCATCCAATAAGCCAACCGAATGCCTCGTACGGAGCGGGGCATTACAAATGCCATCATTGATATCTTCATGTCAAAGTCAGCATTAAATGCGAGATTTGATGGCTTTTGTCCAGCGTGAAAGAGGCTGCTTCAGTCCTTGGCGTAAAATCACCGGTGTAGACCCAAGCGTAAAAAGATCAATCTGCTTAGGCGTAATACAATTAGCCTTGTCTTGGGCGTAAAGAAATTTTTTGCTCTGTTAGACGTAAAGCGGGCCACTTATGACTGAGATGACTCCCTCATTG
Source organism: Iris pallida (assembly GCA_029216955.1). NCBI lineage: Eukaryota > Viridiplantae > Streptophyta > Magnoliopsida > Asparagales > Iridaceae > Iris > Iris pallida. The sequence goes on along the minus strand of JANAVB010033219.1, from coordinate 7,646,408 downwards.
AAACACTTTTTACGCTCCTACACCTACAACCCAGTCAAGAAAGGGGACGAAATCATAGGGGATCTTCCTCTGAAAAGACAACTCTATTCCTTGATGAGTCGATAATGGTATGGGATCCAGGCTTACTCATAACTTCCTAGAGAGCAGCCATTACCTCTGGATCACTAAATGTTGTTATTAGCTCAGGATCATTCAAAATCTTGGTCATATCTATATTCCCAAGCATAGTTCCTGGTCTACTTGAAGATGATATGGTATGGGATCCAGGTGAAAGGAAGTTGCCAATACAACTTGCAGTTTATAAATTTTTGAAGGGAAATGTACTGGATGCATTTTCGGATTATCGAAAAGAAGCAGAAGATCAGTTGACAAAAGCTGCTAAATTGGACCCATTTCGTACAGATGCATGGTTATGCTTAGGTAATGGCATATGGAAAAAGCGGGCTATCCAAGCGTTCTTTGTTAAGGATGTTAATAACTTGGTAGCTCGAGCATACTGCCATAAGGTCTTGCACCTTTCTGCAGCAATACAAGAGCTTCCAAGATATGTCATATGCAATGTTCAAGGTGTGAAGGCCAAATTTCTCAAGGTTGGAGAGAAAATGGCAGCTGAAAGGGAGTGTGAGCAACAATCATTCTCCAAAGAAACATACCTTCTAGGGAAGATGGTGTAGGATCCAGGTATATTCTTGAGCGACATCAGTACCTATTCCTCTGTTTACAATCTGACAACAAGTGACCAAGACCAAAATAGCTCACTAAAGACTGCACAAGCTCATGGAGGCCTTTACATTATACTAGCTATACTTAGCATCAAGCATCAAATAGTAGTGAGTATCAGGATACTCCAATTTTCAGTATCTAAATATCGCTATCCAGTGTAGTTCAGTTATTGGTGCAGTACCAAGTATTACTATATTCCCAGAGTATGAGTGCTACCATTAACCTAGCTTCCATGGCTCAGAATCAATGTCACTTTCTAGCATTAGTTAGTCAAGAAGTGCAGGAATGGAAGGGAGGGCAACAGTATATCTGTTGGTACAATAGAAGGCAGGGGATGAAAAGAGCTATGCCACTTGGATTCCCTATGACCAATTCATCAAAAACTACCCCAACTTTGACCTTGAGACAAGGTCAAAATAAGGGGAGGGGAATGTCAGGGGACTATCAGTGAAGACTAGGTTACTACCATGATTAGTTTCCATCAGTGAAGATTGCATTGGTTCAGTCTCCTTTCTATGAAGATTCAGTATCAAAGGGCGTGTCAGTATCAGAATGAATCAGTAAATGCAAACTAAAAAGAAGAGTACAAGTCCAGGTCAGCTACCATCCTCTACGTCAGCTTTTGCCTACCAATCAGCAGCTACCACCAGCTCAGTTAGCCAGCTCATCAAGCAATTAGCTAGCTGGCAGAATTAGTTAGGCCAAATAACTGCATCAGTGATTGTAACTTCCCACTATATAAGGGAACAAAGGGAATGAGTCCAGCATCTGAGAATTGAACCATTTTGTTTGTCTCTTATTGTATTTTCTTCTTACAGAGTTCACATTTTCTTGTACTTTCTTCTTTAAGCCTTTCAATACAATTTCCAAAACCCTAGTTACAATTTTCCCCAACTGTCTTCGTCTTCTTCAAATTACTACAAATCCTTTGTGAATTGATGGCCAATTTTCATGGTGTTCCTGCCATGGTTGGACAATTAGGTTGGAAACCTAACATATCAAGCAGCAGTCAGAAAGAACGGGGGAAGTTAAGGTTAGGGTTTGGGAAGGAGGAGCGGGAGGAGGAAGGGGGTGGAGAAGGAGAGACGAAGGCCGAAAAAGGAGTTTGAGGAAGAGAAGTTAGGGTTAGAGTTAGGGATATGGATGGTGGTGGTCAAGAAAAACCATAACCCATCTCTCCCCCTCCCTCTCCCTTTGCTCTTTTCTTTCCCCTCTTCTTTTCTCTCTCTTTTTCTTTCCTCTCTCTTTCTTTCCTCTCAACAACACAGATGTTGAGGGATAATTTGAGATTATTTATTATCACGAGCACTCGCCATAACCTATATTTGAAAACCACAGTTGTCACCAACGTTACATTATCCAACGGTCACTAAATAAGAATCCAGAAATATTATTATAACATTACTTGATTAATCAACCTAATACTATTTACATCTAAAATGATACCTACCATATCAAAACTAAACAAACCAAAAAAAATTCAATTTTTTTTACGAGTTTTGTATCTACTACACTGTTTTGACCATAATTACTTTTGCTGATGTAAAATGAGTATGATCAAGAACGGATCCAGATGGAAATCTAGGATTTGTTTCTTTTTTCATTTTTTTGTGAAGACTGAATCCATATAATAATTTGGACAAAAGTTGGGTTAACAAATACATGGGGACGGTCCCGTAATGTGGAGAACCGGATCCAGTCCAGTCTTTTGGATGATCTAGGTTGGACCTCCGATTTTGGAAGGTAAAAAACAATTTGATCTGGATTAGGAAAACCTAGCTCAACCCAATATGACGACTATGATGAGCTGGTTTCGGATTTTGATCCGGCTTGAACTAACTCAACACTAATTTGACCGAATTGGACCTAGATCAATTTTAGGGATGCTCGGCCCATGAATGTAAACCCCCTCACCCAAAATTCATAGTTATATATATATATATATATATATATATATATATATATATATATATATATATATATATATAACTGGCGGGTACAAGCAGTCCTAGGAAGAAGTTTCAGTAACTTGGAGGCTCTCAGGCGACCAAACGAGAAGGCATGGACGCCTAAGAGCAAGCCTAGGAGGTAGCCGAGGGTCTTGGCTTTCTAGAGAAGGAGTTTCAAGGCCTATACTCTTTGTTTTCCCCTCCGAACACCTCTCACAACCCACGTGGATATAATTGGATTTTGGTTGGATTCGTTGGAATTCAACGTCGTTCCAAGTAAGTACACCGTCCATTTTGTTCCCGAAACTTGTAAAATTAGTTCTAGGACATTCATGACATCTTGTGACATACGTAGATACCCTAATCACCTAATTAAAACATATATTAAAATGGTATTCTTCATGGTTACATAATTCTGAAATTAATTGCCGTGTGTTGCACATATGTAAATGTTGAGAGCAATATATGCATGTTTCCTTCGCCGTAATTTTTGTACAACTTGATAACATATTAACCCATGTATATAGACTTGAAAACCATGAATTATGACATGTTAAATTGGGGTTTTAGGCCTCAAACTCAGCGTATAAAAATCTGAATTCAGACTTTGTATTTCGACATGTAGAGTCGGGAATTCGACTAGTTTAGCTAGAATTTGCAACTAGTATGGCCATGAAATTATTGACAACCTATGGCTCATGTTTAGGGCTTGTTTTAGTAGTTAAAAACCTATTTAATCACTATTTTATTCTGTTTATAATTATGTACATTTTAGGCTCACATATGTGACAAAATATGTCATTTTGACCTAGAAGGGACTAGTTTAGCTATAAAGTTAGACCCAGTAATTATATAGGTTATGACAAACAATTTTTTCTTAAAAATATCCTTAAAATAATATTTAGTATATATATATATATATATATATATATATATATATATATATATATATATATATATATATATATATATATATATATATATATTGAAGAAAGGGTGCTTCAATTGATAAAAAGAAAAATAATTACAAGGGTCATGATACAATGCATCTCATATATATATATATATATATATATATATATATATATATATATATATATATATATATATATATATATATATATATATATATATATAATTCTGTAAATTTAACTTAGAATTTGTATCTGATGCGACGTATAATCGACATGTAGAGTTGGCTAGAATAGTGGCATTTAATTTTAGATAAATACGACTTAAATAATTATTTTATAAAATATTAGTTTCTGAATTTTAAATGCTAATATTATAATTTATAATTTTATTTTAGGGCTAGACTATATGTTGATAACTATAGTTTGGATGCATATGAAAAATATTATAGTTGTACATCCAAAGTCTTACCCAAAGTTATCATTTATGACAAATAGGTTGGTTTACTTATATAAGTTAATTAAGTTATAAAATTTGAGTATAAACTCTAAGGTTAATAGGCATAACATGCCCTTATTATTAGAAGACCTTTAGAAATGTTCCAAAGTCACACTTATGGAAGGAAAACCTTATAGGAGCAACACTTAGCACCTATGCCTATAAGAGGGACCTAGTGGACATATGTAACTTATTTATACAATTAATTGGAGTCATGTTGATTAGAGGATCTGAAGGTTAGGTGACTTTCCTTAAATTATATTTAATAAATTATAGCCTACCTCTATCATCTAGCTTTCCTTGTTAGTTGTGTTTATTAATATGTAATAATAAATACATATAAGTAAATATACTTTGTGCATGTGTAGTAAATTCTAGATTAATAATTAATTCATTAGTATTTTAATTTAGGCTCTCGGGACATTGCTACTTTGGGTCCGTGATTAAAGTCACAACTTTCTCTCTCAGGAACCCAGTCGAGTATACATTGTCAATATGTACAATTTATTTATGCATGCTCTTATCTACTGTTGTTACTTTTCATATTGTCAGTTTTTATACTTTGTTACTTGTCTATGCTCCTTGTACATGATCACTACACTTGTACTAATTTTCATTTATCACTTGTATAGTTCATAATAATGAGTACATGCTTGACTTGACTCGACTTGATCATTTGACTTGACTCGACTTGACTTGACATGACTTGACCCTTGACCGATACTAGGATTGGCTACTTGATAACTCTCGACTCGAGAGTCTCTCACTGGGCTGCGATAGAGACTTATTATAGATTGGGAGCTCCTCAATGGACTACTTTCTATAGGGCCGTGAGTACCTCGCTGGACCGTGGTATCGTTTATTTACTTTTTTGGTAGCTACTCTTATTTTCCCACGTTGTTCTATGTCATTAATTATCTGTCTCTTACTACCTTACCTTGTACATTCATTATTCTTATTATTATTATTATTATTATTATTATTATTATTATTATTTCATAGTCTCTTTTCTGTATATTTCATGCATGTTAATAACTGTACAATAGGCTTGTATATTATGTATTTTGCTATGTCCCCTGAGGACTTGGTGATCTCTCCAGGTTATTGCTGAGCTCGTAGAGTAGATGGATGGTTATGATTATATCTGCAGGATCCATGTACCATCAGTGATATTACTTTATTATTCTTCTGTGCTTTATACTCATTATCATGATACATTATACTTGTTAGCCTAGTTATGATAGACTCATATTATTCATATCCGAGTCTATTCGAACATACATGCTAGTGGGATGCAGACCATGACACATATTGTTCATTCTTGTTATATATTATTCATGTGGATTGAGATATAGTTTGACTTGCCATAAGACATGATACCATATTCTAGACAGCGTATACGTAATCAAGTTGGGCTGGAGTCTGCTTGATACGTAGCTTGCATGTTTACGTATACTAGTCATATGTATTTTGGGACTGAGACGTTACAATGAAATACTTTGACATAACTTATATGACTTGTTCTCTATATAAAAAAAATGGGTAATATGTAGTACTTTATAAGCAACGACCAAATATTGGGAATTGGATAAAACATATTGACAACCTTATATGACAGTGTCGTGTTCCGAACAATATCAAATCTTGATTGTTTGTCGATACTAGCAAATAATACTACTAGGGGTATTTGATACGCATAATATTATATTGCCATAAATTTTAGATTTTCTAAATTTTCGATATTTAATTTTTTTTTCCTTGAAAAATTATCTTATTATGTGTTTTGTATTATCGTGTATCATGTTTGTTGTATTTTTGTGATTGTATTTCTTTTTATATGAGAGACCATTTGGACTTATAGAATATCCATTGTCATTGTCATAAACCTGTGATATGACCCGTGCATAGGACGAAATTCCTGAGTCTTTCTCGAAAAAGGAATTTGGCATTCATATCGGCATATCGTCGGTACACTATATTATATCGTCTAGCTGCCAATGACTCATACATTGGTTATTAATCAAGCCATCCTTTTGTCCATTGGACGTTTGGTTTTGTTTCTAATGGTTGAGAGAGTTGTGGGTGGCATGGATCAATGATGTGGCACATCTAATGGCCCTCGTTCACCCCTATCTCTATATAACTCATTTTCTTTCTCTCTCTCTCTCCTTCTCTTTTCCCTCTTTCATTTCTCTCTCTTCATTCCTCTCCAAATTTCTTGCCATGTACATGATGCTTGGAGCTTAGCATTGAGGTCTTGGGTGTGGTGTCTACCCCCTAGGAGGAAGAGTAGAAGATTAGGCTTGGTGCTTGAGCTAGACAAGTACATCTTGGTCAAAGAGACAACATTATTTTCTTGTATTTTTATTTTATTTGTGTCACGTTCCAGAACCAGAATCCTGGAGAGTGGGGGCAGACAAGGCCAAATGCGTATACCATCGTACAAAATATCCCGATAATACGATCATGGTTGTCTAAGACATGGGGGGTTTTACCCTACAATCCATCAGTCAATCTCAGGTCCAGCAATACTAGGTGTCTCAATCACATGCAAGCAACATGTTACAAGATTTATCATCATCACACATATAATAGTAAGACGTCCCAAATCATACATATATAGATGATAATGAAGCTATTCATACAAAGAGGATCACTAGCAAGAGTAAAGTTATACATGATCAACTCTAGCTATAGTCTAGATTATGCCAATCATGTTGAGCCCGAAGGCTAGATATCAATGGCCTAACATGAACTTCTTTTCCCCGATGTTCCCTAAACTATCTAGTATTTAATTCATATTTTTCATGGATTTTAGAGTATTTTTTAACATACCTAAAAATTCCTACTCTAAACTGTGATTTCAATATGAACACCATGTAGCAAAATATGAATAACTTCTAGCACATAATAGCTTTTTTCCCTTCTATAAATTTTCTATAAAACCTAAAATGTAGCGCTATCACATACTGAAAGGTTGGTACTTATTGGATTTGTTTGCTATATACTAAAATTACTTAACTTAAAATTATACTGCTAAATTCATAACTAAAAATAGGTCAGATGTAGGAGTCATAACTTAAACTACAAAACTCTTTTTTTCTGAAATTTGTCGGAACTCACCTTAATATATTAGGAACCTACAAACCAAATTTCGGGATTTTATTATGTGTTCTCAATATGTTATGTATTTATTAATATTGTTGGTCCTATTTTGGGGCACAAATCACCAAATAAATCCTAGGGCCTATAACCTAATGAAACCCTATGCTATAGTACTTTTTTTAGGCTTAGTTGATTGTGAACATGTTGCTCATAATTTCAGATTTTCTGGAGTTCATTTGCTAGCCCTAAGAGGTTTTAGAAGTCATAAATTAATTTAAAGTACCGATTTGTGTGTTGTAGGAAATGAAACTTATGGACTCCTAGTTAGACCATTAGCCAAGTGTTTAATTATATGATTATTGATTGTTTGTCGCTATGCTTGCCTTGGGGTAGTAGAGGACAAGGTTGTCAAACTCGAGTTACTACTAAGAATCGTTCGAAGGGTGAACGATCGTAACTCGTGGGATCGTAACACGGATCGTAAGATCCCACCAGAAAGACAAAATTATATTTAATATATATTATATATTATTTATATAACATAAATAAGAAAAAGTAACCTTAAAAACCAAAATAACCTTAATATAAAAATGTCATACATGAATCATAAGTCACAAACTCGTGGGATCGTAACACGGATCGTAAGATCTCACGCGTTTCCTTGCCGCGACAGCCGCGCCGGCCGATGACCGCGCCGGCCACCAATCTGCCTCGAAGCTTCGTATAAAACGCGTAGGATCGTACGATCCCACGATCTATCGCGCGAGTTTAACAACATTGGTAGAGGGATCTTCGTGCGGTTACCGGTTAGTTGTCAACACAAATCCATCGGACAATACATACAAGTACTCTTATCCAACACACTTAATTTCAATTTCTGATACATGTTAGTAATATGTGTCGCTAGAACTGTTACGTCTATTTTTCATCATTGCTAGAATCTATATGATTGTACATGTGAGTGAGATTATCATTGTATCATGAGACCATCAACTCTAAACCATTATTGATATTGTAACTTATTAGTGACATTGACTTGTGAGTGAGTAGGAAGAGAGAAATGATCATGAGACGTAGATAAAATAGTGGCGTAGATTTCACATTTGTATGATATCGGTTTAGTGTATCTTAGTGTCGCTCATGGGTATTCACTCACGTATGCCTATGTTTTATCCTACATGTCCACATGTTGAGTAATAGTTCATAAAACACCAAAGTGACATATAGTTACTTTGCTTGTACTATTTATTGTCATAAATTGGTATTCCATGTTATTTAGTTCCTATCGTATCGGCCTCGTTCATGCTCATATGTACTTTTAGTTCATATCATCTCTTTTTGTGGCATGTATACCTGCTTCATTCATTGATTTATATATAGTACTTTTCATGTTCTACTATCAAATGCATGTTATTACTTTTATTAGTTTCGTACTTGTTACAATCCTGACTATACAGTGTGGATAGATTTAGACGAGGGCTACCCTACACACATGGACCCCACGATAAAGATGTGGGTGGAATTTGGAGAGCAATCTTAGATCCTAGAGTTAATAGATGATAGTTACTTAGCTAATTTTAGAGCTTTTGAAATTCAGTATTTTATTTTCAGCATGTATGTTTTCGAGATTTGACTCTCTTTGTAGTGTATAATTGGTTATGTAGTGCCAATGATTTCCTTTTGGATTCATTTGGAGATTTAATTAATTAATTAATTAGACTATTTAGTTATATATTCTCTTTTTGTTACATTCTAAATGTTGTGAATGAGGTAGAGTAGCAATCTTGTGATGTGATATTATTCATTATTGGTTATAATTATAGAATGAGTGCATAGACAGTATACTACCATCGATGCTGCGGCGTAGACTGGACTTGGTCACGTACTCGTATCTCAAAAGTGGAAACGGAATCGTAACACGTCGGCCCTACATAACCTTCATCATCCGTGCTCAAGGATTTCTTCGATGACGGTCAATTCTTCTTCTCGCTCTAAATCAACATTCACGAGGGGTTGAGAGGTGGTTTCCTCATCTTCCTCCTCCTCGGCAGAACCATTGTACGAATACTCAATCGGCCTCGCATCAGAATCATCATCATAAGAATCTCGCTCTAGTCGAGCAGTCTCGAACTGTCTACTAAGTCATCTGACATACTTGTAGAAGAGAGAAAGGGAAGAAAGATTTCCATCAAGTGATTAGCCGAGCGAAAGGAAGGGAGAGATGCAAGAGCTTCACACGAGTATAACAAGAGAAAGCAAAGGAAGGTGAATTTCTCTCTCCTCTGTACCTCCCTTATATAGTGGAACCTGAGCATCTACACAAAATTCAATTAAAAATACCACAAGCCTATCAAAACCTCTGTAGCCATAATTAACTTCGTTGGAAATATGGTTCACAACATCGAGGCAAATATGGTTAGACTTGCAATGGCCTCTCTCAATCGTCAATTCACTCCGTCGGTCAGAATATCCGTAGCTCCTATGAGCCTCCAAAATCTGATCGAAATGGCCAGCTTAAATTTCAGAACAACATGGGAGAATTTGGACGCAAGATGCTACAAACTAACTCCACTAGCTATGATAAGCAGTCACCTTATCAAATACACTACTATGGTAGCAGAAATGCCACTCTCTCTAACACAAGAACATAGGATTATGGGCTAAATTATCCTAACGATAGCGTGCGAATGTTTTTGACATCTTAACTTTCTACTGCTCGATTTGGCACACCTTACTTTATAAATTGTTCTTTTGAAACACCTTTCGTTAATTCTGAAACACGGAAAAAGAATATCTGACAATACAAGTATTTAAATTGCGCTTTTGTACGACAAGATATACTTTTGAAGTAGTTTCAATGTACTTCAAAATTGACGAAAAGTACTTCAAAAGAACAATTTATAAAATTAGGATGCCAAAATCAAACATTGAAAAGTTAATATGCCAAAAATGCACAAACGCTATAGTTGGGATGCCATTAGGGTATCCTAGGATTATATAATGGCTGACATTTTATATACTCAGACATGAAGTTTGTTGTATAATGGTGATTACAATCTAAACTTTTAAAAAAAAAAAAATCACTTCCTGTAGATGGCTATAGCACACTATGTAGACCTCCAGACCCAGTCGCCAAAATATTTAGCAGCTTGGGCATTACTATGGTTTAGGTCAAAAACTACAACCTCCTATAAAAGTTGGAAGCATCACAGTCTATAAGCATAAACTCAGTGGAATATGTTTTATGGTTTTCTCCAAGAACTCTCTCAAATCATACAGAGTTTGTGAAGGATGATCCCTAAGTTTCATCCGTACATGATAAGGGTCAAAACAGGGCAATGAGAGAATAGAATGGATTTCCATAATACCGAGTTATCAGTTAATAAAATGGAAGCTTGCATTTACTCACTTGATGAGTTCTACCAAAACTAATGAGTGGACAATCTGCGGGAAGTTCTAGGTGTTCATGCTTATAGTTAATAGACATAAGATACAATCCATGAGGCGGAGCAGCGAGTGCCACCTTTGCAAGTGCTTTGCGATCTCGAGCAGCCAAAATCGTGGGAACAATATATGGAGGAAGCGACTCTCTTCCGATTTGAATCAGCAGTGCTACCTGCAGAATTAAAATCAAGAGGAATGCTTTAATTGGCCCAATGATATAAAAAATGTAGAAACACATTAACATATAAGTAGAGGCATAATTCGCAACAATGTTTAACAGGAAGCTATCAAGATTGACCAGTAAAAGAGAAGCATAGCTTCTTTCACTTTGAAGGTACCAAAACTCTTCATAAATGCACTTTTGATTTTAGTATTGAAATTTGTATGATATTTGATGGAGCTTTCTCGACTCCCAAGTCACGTTCCAAAGTTTGTCCTATGATAGAGATAAGGGTAGACCATGCCTTGATTTCTGACCAACTATGTTGCATCGATATGAATAAGGAACAACATAATACGAGAACAGCAACATGGACATGGCACCGGCGTGTCCTAGAATATTTTGCAGTGCCCATGCCTGATAAGTATCTGACATGGACACAATACAGTACAACAACGATTTGGATTATTAATGTTGCCTAATTGACCAATAATGTTGTGGAATACACCCACCTACGGTGCCTAAGCTCCGGCTACCCATGTTCAGACACAAATCTGTGTCGCCTGGGGCCTAGCTGGCCTGGGTTGTCTGTCTAAGGTAGCCCGACTGGATTTGGGCACTAAACCATGAGTCCTCAATCCTAGGCCATGTTAAGCTCTCTAGGCCTACATAAGCCCATCAAGACCCTAATCCTATAGTAGGCCTTACAGTAATCAATATGATTAGTCTTGTTGCTAGCTCGCGTTTTCTAAATCAAGGTAAGTGAATAGTTTGAGAATAAATGAATGGTAAACGAATGGGTGGGGAATATTGATGGTTCATTTATATAGTTGCAGACATTTCTATCTTAAATTGTTAATAGTTGATTTACTTGCCTTTTTCCGGACCCTTTGATTACTCGATTAGCAGTAAATTATGTTTACTTTAGGACCTTTTAGGTTTGCCATGGTATTTGAAAGCTTGATTTTTAATTGTCTTTCTACTATTGAAAGACGCTTTGTATCATGTTTGGTTTGGTGGAAGTGAGAGAAAACGAAACATCAACAACAATAACAACAACAAAGCCTTTATTCCAAATTTTTGGGCCGACTGTTTGAATCCTTTTTTTTCCCCTTCCACGCAACTTTGTTTAGGGTCATGTCCTATGTAACACTAACAAAAACCATATTCCTTTTTAAAACTTCAATCCATGTTCGTTTGACCTAACTCTAGTCGTAGCGGCTCCTTTAACTACTATCTTATCCTTCTCCTTACCATAACATCTATTGGTCTCCGTTTCACATATCCAAACCACCTAAAAGCTGATTTTATGTAATCTTGTCCTCAATTGGCGCCACCTCTAACTTCCTACGAACACACTCTTTTTAATCCCTATCTTTTATTGTCTTCCACTCATCCATGTGAGCATTCTCACTTCGGCTACACTAATTTTCTGGGATGCTTCTTTCTTAATTGTAGAACCGGAAGGTAACAAGAAAAAATTGAAGAACCGGAAACATGGCCTTAGGCCATGCTTAAGCCTAGCCTGTCCACCTTGGAGCTAGGTCCCCTCGGCCTAGTGGCTACTTCCGTATTTCACAATAGCACACACACACGCACAAGAGTTAGGAAATTCTTTTAGTTTCAGCTAAAAGAACTAGTAAAGAAACTTTGTGCCTTCTTTTAAGTTTTGGATTTCTTACAATACAGTTTTCTGAATGTAATTACTGAACAAGTACTTGGCATTCCGGGAATAGTTGTTTGTCTGATTCACATAATTGACAGAATGGAGATGTATAACAACAGAAGTACTAGTTCCAGCCCTAACACGCATCACAAATCATCACCTCCTCCTTCACTAAGATTCATCTTTATTCTAGGAGAATTATGGGGGCTTGCAAAATAAGGTAGGTAAGGTTTTCCAACCTTCCAATCGATATAAAAGGTTTTATAAGAGTTAACGCCAATTTCTAGTTGTGTTCAATATTAAAATTAAACCCCATTTTAATGGTATAGGCATAGACGATGATGATGTGCAAGTAGGGAGCCTCCATATCAACAAGATAATTGTCACTGAATCCTAGTGCCATTCATTCTTCTCAACATTCTCATTTTACCGAAGGTTTCAATTGCTGGCGAAACCAATACAGAAACATCCAAAACGCCTCAAAACTACCGAAACTATACTCACAGGAAGAGTCCAAAGCCGATATGGAAACCGAGTTTTTGAACCTTGATTCATCTATGCTCATTGTTTGATATGTTCCTTGAGTCCTGATTCTGACTCATACACCATGGACATTTTATTACCCTCCTTCAAATGTTTAGGAGAGTTTTATAGGACGGCTATGAGAGTAGCCATGCTTTATGGTTCAATAAGTTCGGCAACCAGAAACATATATGTAACATTAGTGTAGGCAGCATGAGATGGTTGAGATGGATGAGTTCTGATACAATTAAAGGTAGCTTTATGTGAGAATTAGATGAGGCAAAATGCAATTCAGAGTATAATTAACATCAACTGTGAAATAAGAAAGGGTGGCAGTTGCTAATGTTATGGAGGAATTGGCCCTTACTAAGCTGAATGGAAGAAAAAATTCATGTAGATGAAACTTTGGGGAGAAATGTTTTGTTGTTGTTGTTGTTATTATTCATAAGTGGCCATTTCTTTGATTTTATTGCAGAACTTAGATGACAGGTTCTTCTATATATATTTTTTTAAGAAGGGTGATGCGACCTTTTTTTTTTCAATTCTGCCCCTAGTTCCATACAAAAGCCCCAATATGTGTGACCCATGGATGTTTCACAAGAAGACTCTAGCAGAATTGAGACAAATAGTTGCAGAAACTAGAAACAAGAAATAGTAGTAGTTTGTGCACTAGGAACATATTTTTCATAAAATGTTATCAAGCAGAATTTTCATACTCGGACAATAGAAAAGGAAAGGAACTACCGAGTGCAGAAATTAAGTACTAGCAACAGAAATTACCATGTTCCTGACTTGTCTGTACATAAACCCGGTACCTTCGATTTCAAGCTGAAGAAGTGAGCCCTGGATAATGATAGAACAAGTTTCTAAGCTAGGGATATGCTGCACAGTATATAATATTCATGCATAATCAAGAAAGGAATGAAATAAAAAAAGATGCAAAATTTTACAGAATAAGAATATATGTTGTCTAGGCTCATCAATACCATTTCGATAATGTCAAAACGGAAGATATCCCTCACAGGATCTCGTACACGATCATTGCGTGATGCGTTAGCAAAAGATGAGAAGTCGTGCTTTCCAACAAAATACGCTGCAGCCTCACGCATGGCAACTGGATTTAGTTTGTGAGCACTGTGGTATGCATAGTGATATTGAAAAGGATCCATGATAGGATTGTTATATATCTTATAGTGATAGATCTTGCTTTTTGTGGAGAAACGAGCATGAAATTCAGGTTTTGCAGCGCTGATTTCTCTAACTCGAATTTCAGAAGGAAGAAGCCCATTAAGTGCAGCATGAATACTGTCCAACCCATCATAGGTAAAAGGTGTAGTGAAATGTGCAACCTGATACACAACAGACAGTTTTCTGAACAAAAGAACCATTGGAATATAGATATGTTCTGCCCAAATATATGAGGATGCTTACAATTCTGAAAACACATTTATAATATGATCCATGATACAATATTTCGAGCATATCCACAAGTGCAATGCGTTCTCATAGTATTTGGTGGCGTTCTATAACTAAAATAGGCAAACCTGACCCCAGGCATGAACACCAGAATCTGTCCTGCTTGCTCCGGCCAGACTGAGTTCCTTGCGATCAAGCTTTGTAATTTGCATTAATGCTCTCTCTATGAGGCACTGTATGGTTGGCGGTGATTCTTGGTACTGCCAACCTGAAATGTAACTTTGGAAACCTTAGTGACCAAATAAACAAAGTTGTGCAGCTGAACCACTATATTTAAAATAACAAAAAAGGGTCACTTGTGAATTAGTGACACTCTTAAGTCTTAATGAATTATACTCTACATTCTCCCTGTTCCATATCGAAAGGGTCTCAATTAAGAGAATGATAGCCATATGTTGAAAGCTATGTTGCACAAACACCAGAAAATGGTGTCCATATCCGTATCGCGCATCCGTACTGTAACCACATTTGTGCAAAATAGGTCAGAACTTATTGTACCTATCTGAAAATATTTGTGTTCCTTATCCATATTGTGCCCCTATCCGTATCGGCGTATCCATGTTCGATTCGTACAACATAGGTTTTAAGCTATCTTGCACGAATACGGACACAATAAAGATATGGGATATGGAAATTTTCAAATAGGTAGAAAAGTAGTTACCTCTATTGCACAAATATGGACACATACACCATACGGGTACGGACATCATTTTATTGTGTCCATGCAACATAGGTTATAAGCGAATCTAGGAAACTTAAAGTTTTAGGATAGCATATCCTGTATTGTGTATAAGAATGAAACTCTTAAAAAGACATAATGTTAAAGTATATATCGATGTATTCCAAAAGCAATGTTAAAAAGGAACAATAGTAAGAAAAACCAGACTGAAACAGGTAACACTGGCCACATATCTCCGCTCCGCACAGTAAAGGTTACTGAGAAGAACAAAGGATGAGTAATACCAGTGTTTCAGAAGGTCAAAAGTCTGCATTCACAAGTCCATGCAGGATTGCTTCAGCTATGTCAAATGTGATTTTCGCATTTTTGCACAGCATCTTGTTCTGCAAACTCATAGGCCATGAACTTAGCTTCGTCCTTCAATTAAACAAGCATCACACGGAATAAAGTTCTCTATTTACAATTCAACTTTGGAATTAGGGTCCAACAATCTCCATATTTCAAGTGAAGCTTTGTTAGTATCCACGATGTACTTGAGCAGTTTCAACTTTATTCTACAGCTAACACATGATCAGGAGTATGTGTATGTCTCCAGTGTCCTTATATTAAGAGTGTTGGCACGTCGATTTTGATAGATTGACTACTTTTAACCTCTGCACTGTTTTATCTCTAATTATCTACAGGATTGCTTACAAACAAGAAAGACAAGGATAGAAGCAGTCTGGAAAAAGATCTTCGTCAAAAGACATATATCGCAAACACTCAAAAGAAGATGGTGACAAAGAATAATGGCAAACAAGATGATCAAAAGCTCCTTTGTCCGTCCCAGAGTCTGTAAGCGTCTAGGAGATCATGTACGCACTTTGGTAAAGATGACAAACTAACTTGGTATAAAATTCAAATTAAGCCAATATGAAGAACCGGATAATCCGCCGGTTTTCCGCAAAAATTCGACGGATAATCCGATCGGAAACAGCAAGTTAGTGAGCAAAAGTTCGGATAATCCGTCGGACTTCCGCAGAAATCCGACGAATAATCCGATCAATCACAGCAGCTTTTGTGAGCAAAAGTTCGTATAATCCGCCGGACTTCCGCAGAAATCCGACGGATAATCCGATCAACCACAGCAGTCTATGTGAGCAAAAGTTCGGATAATCCGCCGGACTTTCGCAGAAATTCGACTGATAATCCGCTTGTCCTTGCTGGCCTTATTTAAATTTCAAATCCAACGAAAATTATCAAGTGCATTAAATGCATCCAACGGCTCTATTTCTAGCCGTTGTTGTACAACGTATAATCCGGCGGACTTCCGTGGAAATCCGTCGGATAATCCGGTTGTCGGCTGATAGTTCCTTTTGATTTGAAGTTTGTATAAATAGATTTCCTCTCTCTTCATAAAAACTTATCCATTTGAGCTTTAAATTTCCAACTACCAAGAGAGCATTACCATTACTCTAAAAAGCTTTCATTTGTCATCAAACCTAAAGTGCTAGAGTATTCAAGTGGTGAAGATCTTCAAGTTTTTAAGAAGATCAAAAGCCTTTTTCCTTTTCTCTCAAAAAGTTGAAGTTGACGAGCCTTCGGAAGAAAACTCGTGTGTAAGAAGTTGGCGAGCGCTTCGGATCCAAACTCGTGTTGAAGTTGACGAGTTCTTCGGATCCAAACTCATGTTTAACTATTTACTCAAATAGTGGATTAAAGTCGGAGAGAGTCCCGGGATTGGAGTACCCCTTGGGAGGATACCATGATACATCGAGTGTTTGATTCTCTCTCTCTTCTATTATCTTCTAAATAGCTTTTAATTGTTGGTATTATTTTATTACCCTATTCACCCCCTCTCTATGGTTCTACAATTGGTGTCAGAGCCTCGTCTCTCGATTTGGATTTACCTCCCTAGAGTGATCCATGGCCACTAATCCTAGTACCAACTCATTCCACAATGAGAGACACTCCACAAATAGACCTCTATTTGATGGAACTAACTATAATTATTGGAAAATTAGGATGAGCATTTATTTGAAATTCCTAGACTTCGATCTATGGGATTGTGTTATTAATGGCATTCCTACATCTTCCTTGGGTATTGAGGAAGTAGTTTCAGACACCCTTAGAGATAAACTCACCGAGAACGGTAAGAAGATTGCTAGTTGAGATGCTAAGGCTATGAACGCTCTCTACTGTGCTCACGATAGCAACGAATTCAATAGAATCTCCACTTGCAAGACTTCCAATAAAATTTGAAAACTCTTAGAAGTCACTCACGAGGGAACTTCTCAAGACTCATACAAGAATATGAGTCTTTTAAAATGAAACAAGATGAGTCTATTACTTTGATGTTTACTCGATTCGGTGATATTATTAATCATATTTCTTCTCTGCAAGGAATATCCCACTCATGAAAAGATTAGAAAGATTCTCCGGGGACTAACGAAAGAGTGGAATCCTAAAGCTACCGCCATCATTGAAGGGAACAACCTGACAACAATGAACCTTGAGACCCTCATGGGAAAACTCATGACACATGAGTTAGACATGAAGGACCGAGAAGAATCTTTCCTAAAAGAAAAGGAGAAGGATAAAGAAAAGAAGAAGTCTCTAGCTCTCAAGGCTACAAAGTCCTTTTCAAAGGACACCTCCGACGATGATGAATCGGACGATGAAGATCTTGCTCTCACCGCCAAGCACTTCCGAAAGTTCCTTAAGTTTTCAACAAAGCAAATCGATCAAGACGGGACATCGATGAAGAACCTTTTTGCTACAACTGCAGGAGAACCGGACATATCAAAAGAGATTGTCCCATAGCAATAAAAGACTCCAGCAAATACGAGAAGTCCAACAAGGGAAGCACATCTTCCAGGAAATATGCAAACACTAGCATATGGTGTGAAAGTGATGCTAGCGACTCGGATAACGACAAAGAATGCAAGCACAATGCAAATGTTTGTCTCATGGCAACCGAGGTACTCAATGACTCCTCTATGACTGCTCTCTCTTACAATGATTTAGAAAATGCTATTCTTGAACTACACGATGAGTACAAGATCATAAAAAATAAATATAAAAAATCTCTCAAAGAGATTGACTTCTACAAACAATAGAAAGGCTCTCTAGTGTCATTCTTGATATAAAAGAAAAATCCCATATGTCTGACACGGATGAGATTGAGTCCTTAAGACTAAGACTCCAAGAATCACAAGACGATATCAAGAAAAGGGATGTCGAGATTCAATCCCTCAAGGAGGGATATGAATTTGCTATGTACAAGACTCTTGCTGCTAACCAAAGAGAATATGCAACCTCTATCAAATACAATGACCTTCTTGTGAACAACAAGAAACATGGTGATAAGGGCAAAGTCTACACGAACACACAACGCCATAATCCTAGACACATCACAACACTCACAAGATTCATATTCACAAAAACACTACACGAAGAGAACCCTTGGTAAAGAGAAACACTTCTCATCATGCTTTCTATTACCATCATCAAAATGTTCTTGCTAAAGATCCTCAGCTCACTAGAACTCCTTATACACAGAACACACACCATTTTGTCTCTAGACCTATATCACCCATGATATGCCACTACTGTGGTTTACAAGGACACCTCTCATTACTGTCAAACATAGTTTTAAAAGACGAAAGGCGCACCAAGACGCAAAGGTTCCTGAAGCCTGAGGCGCTAGGCGCAAGGCTCAAGGTGCGCCCTTTGAAAGCTAGGCGCACTTTTTTCTTTATATGTAAAAAATATCTACATTTAAAAACTTAGCTACATAGAAGTCCAAATTCCTTGAAAATATCACTAATTATAGGCACAAAATTATTCTTTATATATATATATATATATATATATATATATATATATATATATATATATATATATAACCCAAACTATATACATATAATATACAAACCACATATATATAAGCCTTTAAATATAGAAGTACATTCTAATTTAGAAAACAATCTAAAACCTACAATAATATTAATGACAATAATTTCTATACTTTCCAACAAAGCCCATAAACTATATAACATGTATATAGAATGTTGGAATATATATATATATATATATATATATATATATATATATATATATATATATATATATTAAAGTAACTTACGCCTAGGCGCGTCTTGTTGAGCACCTGGAGCCTGCGCCTTTCTACACTAGGCGTGCGCTTTTTTAAGGTGGTACGCCTGGCTTGTTCCTAGGCGCTGTTCTTGCGCCTTGCGCCTAAGCGCGCTTTTTAATTCAATGCTGTCAAATGAAAACATGTTGATATGAGAATATTTAAATGGGTTCCTAAAGCTAACAATCAAGGACCCAAACATTCCTGGGTACCAAAATCTTCATCTTCAACTTGTGTTGTAGGTGAACCCCCTTCACATGATAGAAGCAACTGGATCCTCGATAGTGGTTGCTCACGGCATATGACCGGTGACGCTTCACTCTTTGCAACGCTATCGATGAAGAAGGAAGGACATGTATCCTTCGACAACAATCTCAAGGGGTATATCATAGGCAATGGTAATATCGGTTCCCCTCCTTATCCATGCATTAAAAGTGTGTGTCTTGTTACAAATCTCAAGCACAATCTTCTCAGTATTAGCCATCTTACGGATAATGGCTATGATATTAAATTTGTCAAACACAAGTGCTTCATCTCCGATAGCACTAGTGGGTCTATTGTATATGAAGGGATTAGAGAGAACAACATTTATGTTCTCTATCTTATTGAGAATACTAACAATGACATGTGCCTAGTAGCAAAGAATCATGAAAGTTGGCTTTGGCACATGAGACTTGGAAACGTCAACATGGACACCATCTCTCGACTAGCTACCAAGAAGCTCGTCAGAGGACTCCCAAGCATTCCCTTCAAGAAAGACATGGTATGTGAAGAATGTGAGAAATGTAAGTTGACAAAGTCTTCCTTCAAGTCCATCAACTCAGTAAGCACTACTAGACCTCTTCAACTCATTTATATGGATTTATTTTGTCCTAGTAGAGTGGCGAGTCTTAGTGGAAAACTCTATGCTTTTATTTTAGTTGATGATTTCTTGAGATTTACTTGGGTTATTTTTCTTGCTAGTAAAAGTGATACTTTTCATGAATTTTTTGGTTTTTATAAACGTGTTCAAAATGAGAAAGGCATTATGATCAATAAAATTAGAAGTGATCATGGAGAAGAATTTGATAATGCCGATTTTAAAAAGTTTTGTGAAAAGAATGGTTTTGGTCATGATTTCGCTTGTCCTAGAACTCCACAACAAAATGGAGTTGTGGAAAGAAAGAATAGAACCCTTGGCGATATGGCAAGGGTCATGTTAAACCAATTCAAGCTTCCCCAATATTTTTGGGCGGAAGTCGTTAACACGGCATGTTATGTTATAAATAGAGCCTTAATTAGACCTATTTCTAAGAAAACTCCATACGAGCTTTGGTTTAACAAAATTCCCTCTATTGATTATTTCAAAGTTTTTGGATGCAGAAGTTTTATTTTGAACACCAAGGATAACCTAGACAAATTTGAAGAAAAAGAAGTATTGTTGTCGAAAAATCAATAAATGTCTCTTTTGATGAACTTAACACTTCTACATCCTCCTCATCAAATGATGTTGATGACATCTCTCTTGGATTGGAAAACTCTTCTATTGGAGATACTAGTCCTTCTTCATCTAACAATGAAGTTGAGACTATTCCACCCGAAGAGTCTCCACCAATAGAGCCTCCTCAAGAGGATCTCCCTAAATAATGGAGATTTGTCCTTCATCATCCAAATGAGCTTATTATTGGTGACCCTTCCTCAAGGGTTAGCACAAGATCCGCTACACGAGATCACTGTGCAAATGTAGCTCTCATTTCTCAAATAGAGCCTAAAAATATTAATGATGCCTTCAATGATGAATTTTGGATGATTAATATACAAGAAGAGCTAAATCAATTTGAGCGAAACAATGTTTGGGAACTTGTTCCCAAGCCTCACAACTATCCCATTATTGGGACAAAGTGGGTGTTTCGAAATAAGCTCAATGAACATGGCTTCGTCACTCGTAACAAAGTCCGATTGGTTGCCCAAGGCTATAACCAAGAGGAAGGCATTGACTACGAAGAAACCTATGCTCCGGTTGCACGTCTTGAATCCATTCGAATATTTTGCACCTTTGCTTGTTTCAATGATTTTAAGCTTTTTCAGTTGGATATCAAAAGTGCATTTTTAAATGGTTTTATTAAAGAAGAAGTTTATGTTAAGCAACCTCCCGGCTTTGAGGATTTTCAATTTTCTGATCACGTCTTTAAATTACACAAAGCCTTTTATGGTCTCAAGCAAGCTCTCGTGCTTGGTATGAGCGCCTTAGTTCTTTTCTTATTTCCCACAACTTTTCGAAGGGCAAAGTTGACACAACACTTTTTATCAAGACTCTAAATGGCACGCTTCTGTTAGTCCAAATTTATGTTGATGATATTATTTTTGGTTCCACTAACAAGACACTGTGTAGAATTTGTCAAAGTTATGCAGGATAAATTTGAAATGAGCATGATGGGAGAATTATCATTTTTTCTCGGTCTACAAATCAAGCAAGGACCTCAAGGCACCTTCATCAATCAAGCTAAATATACAAAGGATCTTCTTAAGCGCTTTGAACTAGACTCATCCAAAACAATGAGGACTCCCATGGCTACAACGACCAAACTTGATCAAGATGAAGAGGCATCTCAGTGGACATTCGTAAGTATCGAGGTATGATCGGCAGTCTACTTTACTTAATGGCTAGTCGTCCCGACATTATGTTTAGTGTTTGCATTTGTTCACGATACCAAGCTAACCCCAAGGAATCCCACTTGTGTGCCGTTAAACGCATTTTTCGATATCTCAAAGGCACCATTAACATGGGACTTTGGTATCCAAAATCCTCATCCTTTGAGCTTCTCGGTTACTCGGATGCGGATTTTGACGGCAAAAGATTGATCGAAAAAGCACTAGTGGCACATGTCAATTCTTAGGAAAATTCTTGGTATCATGGTTTAGCAAGAAACAAAACTCTGTTGCTCTTTCTACGACCGAAGCCGAATATATCGCGGCCGGGTGTTGTTGTGCACAAATTCTTTGGATGACACAAACACTAGTAGATTATGGTATTTCTTCTAATGGTATCTCTATCAAATGTGATAATACTAGCTCCATTAATCTCACTAAAAATTCGATTTGTCACTCTTGCACCAAACATATTGAGATTAGACACCACTTTCTACGGGACCATCAACTCAGGGGAGACATTTGTCTCGAGTTTATCGACACTGGCCATCAAGTTGCTGACATTTTCACCAAACCTCTTGCTGAAGATCGTTTCACCTTCATTTGTCGCGAAATTGGTCTCCTTGAAACATCTTTTTAAACATTGCTTTTAAGTCATCTGGATTTTCCGACAGATTTTTCGATTAACAACAGCAGCTATTTGGAAACCCATACTGGATCTTCCGCCGGATTTTCGGGTAAATCCGACGAATTTTCCGCATTTACTTCGTTATTTACTTTTCACGTCTGACTCCTCGTTTCTCTCACCCGACTTGACTTCTCACCTACCCCATTTATGACGATTTTATCAGCATCCGGATTTTCCTTCGGATTTTCGACTAAATCCGCCAGATTTTTCGTTTCCGCTGAACAGTTGCGGAAACCGAAGCAGTTTTTCATCCCTCTCTTCCTCCATATCAGTTCCCCCCATTATGAACGGTTATGACTCCTCCACCACCCCTTCTTCTCTTTATAACTCCTCTACTTCTCTCTCTCCCCTCCTTACCACCACTTTCTCATCTCCTCCTTCCTCTCATCTTCCATGGCCTCTCACGGCAAACGCTCCCGCCACGACGGCTCCTCCTCCTCTGCTCCACCACCATTTGTTGCCCTCTTCTCTCCAGCTCCTACTCACGGCTTCAATCCTACCATTTTCAAATCCGCCCAGCACTCCCGCGACTGGTTCTCCTTCTACCACAAAGCGCCTATCTCTCCCGGAAAGCCTCTCTCTTGGCTCAACTTTCCCTCTCATCGAAAATATTTCAGCTTCTCGGGGATTGACGAGCTTCTCGAACGACAAATAGACTACTACCTAAATGCCGTCCGCATGTTCTACTGTAATCTCGTCCCCGCCAAGAACGGCCCGGAGTTTGAGACCAAGGTCGGTGGGGTCAAGATCACTGTCACCGCTACCTCCTTAGCCAGTATTCTTGGGCTCCAGGAGCAGGCTGGATATCGTTCTCTTCCAAGCACCGTCGACCATATCAAAATCTCTCCTGACCTCAGTTACGAGAAGTTTCTCTTCAACATCTGCGGTGGCTCTGTTGTTCAAAAACCGGAGGACAAGAATCTTAATCCCTTCTTCCATGATTTTCATTGCATCCTCTGCCATACTCTCACTCCCAAATCTGGCAACATGGATAGCCTAATTGCAGAAGAAATGATTGCCATGTACTACCTGGTCTCCAAACAACCCTTCTCTCTGGCCAAATCGATCATCTTCACCATGATCCTCATTCGTGAATCTCCTCATCGTTCTCTTCTTTTTGGCACGTACATCACCATGATTCTCGAGGCCAACGGCGTAAATCTAACTCATTGCCCTGTTGGTGAGCCCCGTCCTACTCCGCTTGCAAAATCCAAAGCCCGTGGCCGTGCCACTCCGACTGCAGCTGCTATTCCTACCTCTCCTCCTGCCTCGATTCTCACTCCAACTGTCCGCCGCTACATCGATTGGAAATTCGACCAACTCACTCTCTCCACTACGGAGCGTATTCAGGCATCCACCCGGGGACTCGGCACCCTCATCCTTCATGGCTTCATAGATCAAGTCTACTACTTTCAGCGTGTGTTTGAGGAGCGCAACCCCTATGTCAATCCCAACACTCCTCATCCTGATTATCCGGGACCTCGCTTCACTGATCCCAACGTCTACGGGTTTATGTACCCTAATGGAATTGATCCTTATGGTGCTTTTACCCCAGCCCCTGTTGATGATGAGGATCAGGAGGCAGGTCCATCTGGTGCTCCTGACAGTTGACGGTTGTTGTCTCTAAGTGGTGTTATCACTTTTGTTGTGTGTAGTCCTTCGGAAACTTTTTTTATGTTCTGCAAAATGTGTTTTGTGTCGTCCTTCACGGACTAGTAGTATGTTGTCTGTTTTAGTACGGTCCTGCACGGCCTTCTTATTTGGGTGCTATCTTTTGTCTACTTTATGAAATCTACTTTTCGTCTTTTATGTCTCTGCTATATTTTCATACATATCGTTATGTTTGTTCCATCTTTGCTAAATGTCAAAGGGGAAGGAATCGTATTAAAGGGGGAGATATCTATTTACGGGGGAGTCATCTCCTTAACCCGTACACTTTTGTCAATTATCAAAATGGAAGAGATTGTTGGCACATCGATTTTGATAGATTGACTACTTTTAACCTATGCACTGTTTTCTCTCTAATTATCTACAGGATTACTAAAAAACAAGAAAGACAAGGATAGAAGCGTTTGGAAAAAGATCTTCGTCAAAAGACATATCGCAAACACTCAAAAGAAGATGGTGACAAAGAATAATGGCAAACAAGATGATCAAAAGCTCCTTTGTCCGTCCCAGAGTCTGTAAGCGTCTAGGAGATTATGTACGCACTTTGGTAAAGATGACAAACTAACTTGGTATAAAATTCAAATTAAGCCAATATGAAGAACCAGATAATCAGCCGGTTTTCCGCAGAAATCCGACGGATCATCGGATCGAAAACAGCAAGTTAGTGAGCAAAAGTTCGGATAATCCGTCGAACTGACGCAGAAATCCGACGGATAATCCGATCAACCACAGCAGCCTATGTGAGCAAAAGTCCGCCGAACTTCCGCAGAAATCCGACGAATAATCCGCTTGTCCTTGCTGGCCTTATTTAAATTTCAAATCCAACGGAAACTATCAAGTGCATTAAATGCATCCAACGGCTCTATTTCTAGCCGCTGCTGTACAACGGATAATCCGGAGGACTTTCGCAGAAATCCGTCGGATAATCCGGTTGTCGGCTGATAGTTTCTTTTGACTTGAAGTTTGTATAAATAGGTTTCCTCTCTCTTCATAAAAACTTATCCATTTGAACTTTAAATTTCCAACTACCAAGAGAGCATTACCATTACTCTAAAAAGCTTTCATTTGTCATCAAACCTAAAGTGCTAGAGTATTCAAGTGGTGAAGATCTTCAAGTGTTTAAGAAGATCAAACGCCTTTTTTCTTTTCTCTCAAAAAGTTGAAGTTGACAAGCCTTCAAAAGAAAACTCGTGTGTAAGAAGTTGGCGAGCTCTTCGGATCCAAACTCGTGTTGAAGTTGACGAGTTCTTCGGATCCAAACTCGTGTGTAACTATTTACTCAAATAGTGGATTAAAGCTGGAGAGAGTTCCGGGAATGGAGTGCCCCTTGGAAGGATACCAGGATACATCTAGTGTTTGATTCTCTTTCTCTCTTCTATTATCCTCTAAATAGCTTTTAATTGTTGGTATTATTTTATTACCCTATTCAACCCCCCCCCCCCCCCCCCCCCTTCAGGGTTCTACAAAGAGCACCTTAAGCGTCATAGACTAATTCCTAATAAATGGCTTCAAAGCATTATGTCAAATTGATGCACCCCAAATATATTTTTCTTTTTGATAATAAGGCGTCTTTTTGAAAATAAGGCTAGTCATCTTTATGGTGTTCATTTTCCAGGTTCTAACATAACTCTTAAGGGTAACATCATGCCCACACTCAAATAGGCTTGCATGATTAGAGCACCAAACTGCACATAGAACCATTAACATGAAGCCTCTAATTATGTGTTCAAAAATGTGGTGCAAAGTCTCCAAAAATAGCACTCCTACATATGTCCATAATGTCATATGTCATTGCAGTGGCTGTTATAGGTTGTTTGTGGTTTTGTTAAAGCTCTCTTTAATGGAGTCTGTGGTGGTGGGGGTGAGGGTGGGTGGGGATTGGGAGAGGGGGTAACTGGATATGTGGAGATGACGCTTGTCTCAAAGTTTCAACATACACAAGAACTAGCAACTCCCAAAGTCCTTCACATTTTCTCTACCTTCCTTCTAGCAAGCATGGGGACACTTGCACAAATGTCCTATCAAGAACAATAATACTAATATAACTATTTAAACCTCGACCTGGCACCAAGGGCGGATCTATTCATTGGCCAAAGGGGGATTAATCCCCCTCTCAAGTTCTAAAAACAAAACACTTAGTGTATACCCCTAAAGAAAACAAAGGAAGTACTTGCACCTCTAATAAATATTCAACAAACTAGTTAGCTCTTATAATCCCTCAGACTTTTCTAACCCATCCTCCACTCTTGCCTTAAAACGTTCTTGCCGTCTCCACTTAAAAGCTACCATAGCTCACTGCTCTGTCATCACATCCGTACAACATACCTACAATGTTTTCGCAGCGAACTACAATGCTCACACGACTACCATGCAATGTTTCTGCAACACTACAAGATCCTGCTATCACAGCGCAACCTCCGATAAGATCTTGTGTGCCCCCTCTGACCGGAATTCCTGCTTTCCGCCCCCCTCCTCACCGCGACTCTCAAGCTTTGGTGCAAGTGCCAAATCTTGTCTGGCAGACATGGTGCACCAACTCCGTCGACCCAAAATGGGCATTTCCATACTCGAGGACGTAGTCGTAGTGTAACATCCTACAAAATTTAACCCTCTACCCTCACCACAACTCTGTAGTTTTGTACTCTAAAAATCACAAGCAAAAGTTGTAAACTTGACATATTATCCACATACATAGGCCTAACCATACATAATATTCTTGTATTGTCAAATTTTTTTTATTTGCCAAGATCCAATTTTGTCAAGTGTTTCAAGTAGTAGACGCTGATTGACAAAATGGGCAGTCATCAAATTGTACAAACAGAACATGGGCAACCACCCATCCACAAGTGAAATAAAGAAAGAAAAAAGCAATGACAACGAACGAACCTGAGAACTTCGTGCCATCATAGGCTATGACCATCCTCCACTTATGGAGTGGAGAATGTGATGGTAGAGCGACGCTCGACTGCTCCTTCGTCCCTTCGTCTGCTCTCTGTAGATAGGAAACAAAGCAGTGGTCAGAAGAAGAATCAAAGAAATAAACAAACGAAGAAGAAGAAGAGAGTCACCGAGGAGGAATTTGAGAGAGCAATGGCGCGGAACGGAGAGGAAGAGAAGCCAACGGCCAACAAACCCATCTTCTCCCCCTCTCCCTCTCCTCCTCCGCATCACATTTCTTATAATCCGAGGGAAGTAGGCATTGGTGAATGGGCTTTAATAAAGAGCCCAATATTAGGTTATGGGCCTAGTCAATTTTACACAAGTTTTTTTTCCTTATTTTATTAAAGATTAATTTGGCCTATTTTTCAAGTTCTATTACGTAGCCATGTTCACATGCGTACGTACAAAATAAAACTATAATATTGTTCAAAAAAATAATAAAATTATATTAATATATTTTAAATATAATGTGAATAATACTTTAATCGGGATTTGGTATAGATATTTTTTTTTATAATTTTGAATATGTGTTCAGTTAGATAATATTATGTACATAGTTTAAATATAATTTGAATAATGAATATATTTTAAGATTTGTTATATGTTCATATAGTTATAAATTTTTTATACTTTTTATTTCTTAACTATGTGAGGAAATACATATTAGTTAAAAAAATTATTTTTTTAATTAATTAATGGAGCATACATAGGTTTACTTTTTTCAACCGTTATTAAGCCATTTTCATTATTAATTAATGGAGGATATAAATAAGAATTAGACGAAACAGCTTTTAAAGATTTCAAAGTCGCATTATAATAGTAAAATTAATCCTACCTGAATAACGGAATTTAGATACATGATATTTATTTGATACACTATTAATAGACTCAAGAGTTAGAAAATCTCCACGAATCTTTGATTTCTCGTAAGTAAAACACCATAAGACGATGTATGGATTAGAAATCTTGTAACTAAAATGTGAGGTATAAATCCAAGATGTGGAAGTTTTCTGTAAATTTTGTTATCAAAAAATAAAATATGTGCCGCCTCGTTCTCCAAGTCGAACGATGCATTCTGCATTGAGGTTAAACTCGTAAAATCGTTTACATACTTTATGGTTGCATTTTTTTTTTTTTTTTTTTTTTTTTTTTTTTTGCCCTCAACATTGATTTCTAGCTATTTTTTACAGGACTGGAATTTAGAATGTACGTCTGTCATTGGGCTTTAGGGTCCTAAACTGAGTCAACATGGCTTAATAATGGGGTGGACTACTACAAAAGCCCACAAGTGGAGCAACGACAACCGGGCTTAATCCACCTGTATTAGGCACCAGTAGTTCAGTTTGATCTTTCTTTCCTCTCTTTTTCCTTCCTTTTTTTTTCTCTTTTTTTATTTGCAAAAAAAAAAATGAATTCTTAAGTTAATATTCCAATAATCATTAATCTCTAACGTTTAATAAATTTTTATAAAAACTATTGTTTTTTATAGGCATAATATTTTTTTAGATGTCCGACGTTACACACGAAACTTTGTACATGCTGCATTACATGCTTTTTGGGCCCACTACCTCCAACTCCTACCATTTTTATAAATGGAAGGAATAACAAAAAAAAATTCTAATGAAAAAAAGTTTAATAGAATTAGTCAAAACGAATCTATATCGGAGAAATTAGTAGAGGGGACACATCCCGCAGTTGGCGACAAAATGAGAAGTCAAGATTCCGCCAACTGAGTTAGCGGAATTTTGGCATTGCCAAAATTTCACCAACTCGGTTGGTGGAATCTTGGCTCCGCCAGTTCGATTTGCATCAGCAGCTGTTGGTTCACAGGCAGTGCAGCGATAGTAGCGGTTGAGTTGGTAGCGTTGCTGATTTGATTTCCAGAGGAGGGGAGATATACATGGAGCATAGGAGCGGTAGTAGCGGATGTAGGAAGGAAAAAACAGGAAAATGGTGGGGTGATCTTCATTGATGGCACCGGTGATAGCAATGGTGGGTGGCAAGGTCGGCTCTGGCCTAGGGTAGCCAGGACGACGCCCAAGGCCCACGACCTAGGAGGGCCCAAAAAAATATAATAATAATAATA
>JANAVB010033219.1:7553320-7582329 GCA_029216955.1 Iris pallida | reverse complement strand
CTAATGTTGCTTAAAATGAGCTAATAAAGCTATTAGACAAATAAAATATAGTCCTTAAGTGATGGCAAGATGCAACTTGCCTAGAGCTTGGGTGTAGGTGGAGAGGAGGAAGAAGAAGAAAATAAAAATGAGGAGAGAGAGAGGAAGTTTGATATTTATGGGAGGGGGTGGTTCACCATGTCAAACCAAAATAAACCGAACCAAGCCAAGCCAGGTCATGTTGAACCAAATCAAGGCCAATAACTCTCCCTAGCAATTTAAACCAAATGAATCATGAAATAAACCCAAGCTTCACTAATCCAAAATAAACTAATGAACCATTAAAACCAATTGAACTATCAATGCCAATAAAATCAAGCCAATGCAAAATAAGCCAAGATAACTAATCACGAAAAATTAAATATGGGTCCAAAACACGTATACGTACACTAAATACGTATCACGAATTTGGGACATTACACTACGTATTTTGTAACTGGACATGTATCCAGTTTTACATTTCAGACTTGTACTTTGGACATTTTACTATATGAGACGACTTTTGTGTTTGGAGCATTTTATGACTTTTATTCACTTATAGAACTGTTAGCACATTTAGTCTTATCCTGTTGTCTTTAGAACAGCTTACTACGTTTTATCTCAAACGTAGGCTGGGCATGACTCGGCCTGGCCCAACAAATTGGGTAGCGGGTCGTGACATGTTTTTAGCGGGTGTGTGAACTATCGGTTCATGATTTTCTCTCTCCACTCCTTCTGAATCTTCTCAACTCTGGAGATTGAGAGAGCGGTGCGAGAGTATCCAAAAAATTTAGGGTTTCCAAAAAATTTAGGGTTTTTAAAATATTTTCTGGATCTAAACCTTTCTCATACTATTCTCCTCGAATCCTTCCTCTTCTCAGGAGCCGGGACCCTAAATTATAGGGTTTCCAAACTCTGGGTTTTTATATCTTAACATTTGATGTGGATCTAAACTTAGATTCCGTCGTCATCGGTCGGACCGCTAGGTCGGAGAACATCCCTGAGGTGAGAAATGCCTAGATCTAAAATTTATATTTTAATTTTGTCTTTATTCTTTACTGACCCAGATCTTAACATTTTGTTTCTCAGGCTAACTGCTGCTCTCGACCTACTCTGACTCTGACTGTGACAGTCTCGAGTATTCTACGACCTAGATCTCAGTCTCCCTCTTACATAGAACTGTAAGTTATTTTTTAATCTCTGTCACGACCCGATCCCAAATAATTGGGTCGAACCGGATCATGCCCAGCATGCACCGTTGTTGAGACGGCGGCAGTAAGCTGTTCCGTTAGCAGGTAACCACAACAACATCTATATTTGTCACAACTCAATATTCGGAAATTTAAAACTTTATTTAAATATTGAAATAAATACAACTGGAAGTAAATGAACTGAATTCAAATAACAGAATTTTTTTTTTCAAAACAACAACCAAACTGAAAATAGGAAAGTCTAGCTAAGCATTCGGCTCGTCGGCCTCAGGTCCGGCGTCCTCCAATGGGAACTCTGGCAACACCACGGGGTACAGAACCAGATCATAATAGCTGTTGATTAACAGCTCAGCATCCTCAATATCCCCTAAAAATATTATCTCCAGTCAGGAGGGAGCAAAGTACAATTCATGCTAATTTGACAATTAAAGTAATAATAGAATCATGCACTTTTAAACAATTTGAAGTAAACAGTTTTCTAGCAGTTAAACAATGTAATTTGAATAGGCAATGAATATGACCGGCTTGGGTTGTACAGTTGTATCCTATTGATACGATATGGCTTATCCCCGTGTGTATGAGGGGTAAGCTAATACAATTCTAAGTTATCACTTGGGATGTGGTCATAAATATTACACTATTCCCCCAGTACCCAACAGTCAATCAGTCAGTGCTCTCAGAGAGAGTTCCGTGTTGCATCGTGGTTTAAACTTGCAGTAAAGCGATTATTAAATAATCGTAAACTAACACAAAATGTACTTGCCTCAAATTGGACTGGACTTGAAGGGTTGAAGACTTCGAGATGGGATTTAGACTCGTCCTCGAAATCCTACATTCGAGAAGTTTGACTCAGATTCCAGAGTTACCAAGCTAACTATGCTAGTTGCAATCTCTAAGTTGCGTCCTAATCAATTTTAATCTTTGTTTACACAATGTCACGACCCGCACCCATTTTTTTTTTTAAAACGGATACGAGACGTGTCCAAGCCAGCCTACGCCGCAGTGTCGGCGGTAGTACGCTGTCACGGCCATGAAGATCATAATCACAAAGATGCTCATTCACATAATTAATTTAATTTACAATGATCACAAGTTTTACATTTGCAGGAAAATATAAACTTGTACAAATATTGAATGACTATAACTTGACTGTCTAACTAATCTTCTAGGCTCGTCTTCAAGTACACCCGAACTCCCCAAGCTAAGTGAATCCACGGCTAACCTGAAAATATTGGTTTCCAGTCAGGAATGGAACGAGCACAATTCACTGAATGCAATTTCAAATAAAGAAAATGACTATAAAACAAAGGTTAGACATCAATCATGAGTTTTGAAAATAAACAGTAAAGCCGTAAGAATAGACAGAAAATCAATAGTAAATAAATATACACATATACTTTCCCCACTGTTAGAAGTACCTTTGATATGTGATCGGTCTCGGAACAATTATGCGACACGGTCTACACGGTCTAAAGTTACACGGTCTACAGTTACACGGTCTACAGTTACACGGTCTACAGAAAATATTGCAATAAAGAAATACTGTCTACAGAATAATAATCACGAACTACACAGTTTAAATGCAGTAATAATCACGATTTACACTGTCTACTTTGCAATAAATAAAACACTGTCTACACTGTCTACAAGAAGTAAATAAAACACTATCTACACGGTCTACAAGAAATAAATACAACACGGTCTACACGGTCTACACGGTCTAAGGTCAGATCACACATCCTTGGTACTTCTCATTTCCGACTCAACAATTTATAATAGAAAATAATCACATAACTAATGACTAATCAATAAAATATAGTAAATATCAATATCGAAATACAAACAATAAACTGTACCCGCATGTGGTCCTTTGCTGGTGAAACTGACAATCCGAACTACTCAATGTGCCACTATAGTCAAAACCCGTACAACAGTCCCCGGAAGCTGAAATAAACAATACCAATGATCTCAGAATAGTCCAATTAGCTAGGATTGCCTGTCCTTACGTCCAATTTTGGACACAGGGGCAAAACGGTAATTTCGGGCAAAAGTGATGTCCGCCGTTGGACCCGCTTTGCACCGAAAAGCGTGCCAGAGTCAATGGTCTCTAAAGTCGTCAAACTACATGTCTACGAATCCAGTTTTCCGATACGAATCCAACCGTATGTCCAAAGTTGGATTCCGGCGGGCCGTGCACAAAATCGCCCGTTGAGTGGGACCGTGGGGCCCGAAAAACGGTGATTTTATCAACGGTCTCAGAATCGGACCAAACTTGGCATACAGGACCAAAAAAATGATACGGTCCTGATGGCGTAAGTTTCGTCTCGATCTGACGAACATGCACAAAGTTATGACTGAATTTGCATTGGACGGATACGGGGCGTTTCCGACGGATACGCGTCGAATTCGTCGCGCACACGCGACCAATTTGAATTCCGTCAAAGCCCACACGACCACGAAGCTGTTACACAGCTTTTGATCCTTTCGGTACACGACCACGTCGTCCGGATTGGCGTGACGCACGTCGTGTGGAGCGATTTCATTGAATTTAAAACAGGTTTTTCATGAACTTTGGGGTCTGATTTCTCGGCGCGTAGTCGATGAAATCGACTTCTGCAAGAAGGGTCGAGGAGCCCTATATGTTGTCTAAAAATGCCTTCAAATAGTTTTCTGAAAAAGTTCATGGGTTAACGGCATTTCGCCTCCCAACTTGGGAGTTTGGACTGATTCGTGCTCTGTTTGTAAGCAGGTTTTTCCTCGACTTTGAGTCAATTTCCTGGATAGCATGGTGCGTCTAGACACGAAGTGTTTGAAGAGAATTAAAGACGTATAGGTTGTCGACGTACCTGCGAAGACGACGCACAAAACGTTGCGACGAGGCAACGGGAATCGTGCCACGAAGTCGGGTGTTTACTGCGACTGTTACCGCCTGCTGCCCACGTGCGCGCATGTCCGGCCTGCTCCGGCCGTGTCCGGCGGCGATCCAGGCGGCGCCGCGTGCGTGGTGGTGCGCCCATGTCTGGGGAAGGTGTGGCGCATGGTGGCGGCGTCAGTCGAGGTGTTCGTTAGGGTTTTTGACGTTTTCATTTGATATATATAGGGAACCGAACAGAGGAAGCTCGGGTTCTGTTGTTTTAAACGCGTGGGGGAGAGCTTGGGCCTAGCCTGAGCCCGGGCTGCTTCTGCTCTCCTCTTGGTTGAGGGAGTTTGGTTGCTGCTCAGAGTTGCAAGGCCGTGGTGGCACGTCGTATGAGACTGGGCCGGGCCGCTTGCTGGGTTATTGTTGTCAATGAAGAAATATGGTTACTCTTCAGATTCGTATGCTTAATGCTATTGTTAAGGGATTGTTGGAGAATAGTGAAGTAAACAGAGCTATGGGGTTTCTTATGTAGAGCTTGGGGTGGGGACTCGGCCTGGCTGGTATTGCTGTTGTCTCTTATTCCTTTATCTCTTTTCTCCTTTTTTTTATTTCTTTTATAAACTTCATTATATACATATATGTATATATTTACTACCAATATTAATATATATACATATAACAAATCAATATTAATATATAATATATTTGTATACACATACACACATAAAATATTCGTATATACACACTTACACACATGAAATATTTATATATATATACACACACACACACACATACAATATCTATTTATATTTATACATATTTATATACGTAAATATACATGACATATATACCACATAATTATTAATACGAGCTAACAAAGTAATTATATTTATGCATATATATATATTTATACATATAATGACACACGCATATATGCTATAAATTCAAACTCGCGTAATAAATATTAAGTATAATCAATATTAGAAATCTAATCCTTAATCTTTATATACCAAAATTTACCTAAACGAAATACAATGATAATATATATGTGAATAAAAGCTTAATTATTTCATATTACATAAACACTTCTATATACATATATAACCTAGGCAATTCCCAGAAAGCCCAACTTATTTGTTAAGGAAAAATATTTACTATTTTAAATAAAATAAATAATGAATAAAATATCTTAAAAATTCGGGGAAGGGAGCTACAAATCTACCCACCTTAAAAATAATTTCGTCCTCGAAATTTTAACTTATACACATGTCTAAAATAAGAAAATAATAATAATTTGATAAATCCACTATTACCACAATCTCCTTAAATTTAATTCCTCAAAAATAGTTCATACCCTCCTCCTAATCATTTTGTAACTACAGGGCCTCGAGGACTTCTACCCACCTTTGGTCACACTACTCCCAAAATACGGTCACTAAAATCTTGTAACCTTCCATCAAATTGCTAAGATTGCTACCAATAGATATCTACTGCTTTTGGCCTCTATAACCCTCTCCTATCTCTGACGCTACCCAAAATCAACAAGCACGAATTTATACAAGTAGCTGAGAAATATCGATAAATTCTAATACATATGACCAGTCGTCACTCTACAATATGGTGGACGGGAAGGTAAGAAGAAAAATATTCGAGAGCGATTATGAAGCTTCCAAAGAGGTAGAGGGTATCCCATGGTGTAGACAGAAAGAAAATTTATGAACCACTGACTGACTTGCGAGATGGGTTACTCTAGTCCACTTACTTGCTAACCCGAAGGGCCCTTTGTTTCTAAAAAGGCTTGCACTCCGTGCAATACAGAAATCTCGTTCTCGAAATTCTAATTCAAACAAGGTCCCATAATGGAACAGAATTTGAGAAATCAAGATCGTGGTCTTAATGGGTTCTCTATTTGGACATTAGTCGTTGGTTGGATGAACATTGGATTTTGATCTATAATATTTGGACTAGATCCCAATGATGAAACTCTTCCTACTAGATTAGGGTATTCTAGATTAGGTTTCTATCCAAGGGTTGAGCTAGTTGCCGGTCCAGTTGGTTAGCTAGGTTCATAAAGCTCAAGGTGTGCCTTCAGTGACTTTGTGTTTAAGTAGCACAAGAAGACACAATTGAGTGACACCTTAGTGGCATGTGCATAGTGGGCTCCGAGTAGATCATATTCCATATATTGGGTTGAAAAGTTTGAGTCGAGGTTGAGGCTCTAGTGGAAGTCAGGAAGTATACCGGTATTGTGGTAAGGTTTATAGTTAGTCCTTTTTACCTGAAAGTCGTACCATAAAAATAGAGTACAAGGGGTCGTGTTTGAGTAGGACATGATATACCTAGATGAAGGTAGACTCGTCTAGATCTTACATATAAAATTTGTTGGAAGGTAACAACTGGTCTCGTGCTCCGAATGCTAATGACACGGCCGGGGACACAAAATGATCTAATGAAAAGTAGGAGTCCAAGGGGCACTAATTATCATGCTAATGGAAATTATTCTAATCAATCAAAAAAATCTTCGTATATCCCAAAATTTTAGGAGGCTTACAGTCTACCTACCTTAGAAGCTAG
Organism: Iris pallida; assembly: GCA_029216955.1. NCBI lineage: Eukaryota > Viridiplantae > Streptophyta > Magnoliopsida > Asparagales > Iridaceae > Iris > Iris pallida. The sequence continues at coordinate 7,575,666 of JANAVB010033219.1, read as the reverse complement.
GATATGGTTTTAGGAATAAAGAGACTAGAAGAATTCCAAAAGTCCGGAAATCGTACCCCGACTCTTGTTAATAAAGAATAAGATACGACATAACGGAATACGGTAGATATACGTCAAGTCAAGGGTCGTTCCTCAATAAATGGAAAACGAGTGTGTACGATGACACCTGGTCGACAGAATAGAATGACCTACTCGTTCGCAGTATACGAGAGTTTCCGATGGGGTGACCAACTCCAAGGCACAACATAAGAAAAGTTTCTAACAACTGAGTCAAGAAATTCTATTTGTGTCAAACCTGCCAGATTATGGTCACAAGGGTTGTAGTGATCAGGAATTGCTGTTGACAATTGGTAGGTCATAGTGTGACAGGGTATTTCAGCTATGGTATTGGCTAAGCTAGTGACTGTGGTGTTCCAACACGAGTTAGGTCTTAATAATAAAATTTACATAACTAGAGTAATATTTGTTGGAAACCAATCTCGGGATGAGTGTCACGGTAAATGATTACTCTATTGTCCACCCATTTTATGTCTAAACTGTGGGTTTAGGTCGAAAAAAGGTTTAAGGATTGCTAGTTAATACAAGCTTCCAGCAAATAATTAGAGACTCACAATATTTGGTTTCTCGAGAATAGATAGTCCTCTAGGTTGGCGTTCTGACTAAGGATAAAATCCTAATTATTCTCAAATTCAGATGGATTGAGAGTCTCCCTAGTAGTTTGAGGGTCGATGGGAGAACGAGTAACTCAATCACATGACTGGCCGTTGGTAGCTACACTTGTGCCTACCATTATCATAGCCATGGGAATACTCTGTATCTCTCTACTATCACGAGCTTTCGTCTTTCCAAATCGGTGAAAGACAAAAACAATAAAGAATTCAAGGGAGATGTTACTGAATACAATTTCGTGATTCAAGGGCGAATATATAATTCAAGAGAAATTTTCAATGCAGTCGTGGATGAGACCCTAGAGACATCTATATCTCAATCCACGTAGGGTAATTAAATAAAGTACGAACCAAATGCATCATGGTTGATCAGACCATAATACACTGACTCTGATTAGACAATATGTTAGCAGGCGTCCCCACTAAACATATGTCTTGAATCAAGCTCGATAAAAGAGTAAGCTTGCAAAAATTAGGCTGTAATAGCAACATTGGTCAAAAATAGTCAAAATTCAAGCATGCGAGATTTTTGGAAGGAGGAGTAAGTAGTTCGAGTTTTGAGGGAATAAAAACCTTACCTGGATGTTCTTGCCTATACAGTCTTCCTACTATCTTCCTATCCGTAAGACCTTGGTCGACTAATGGGTTATGGAATTCTAATTCCTATGGTCTGGATAAACCTGTTATTGTCGGTCAATTACTTTGTTAATAGATCACATGAACCACATAACGCTAGGTTGGGAGACATGCTACCCGACTTACAAAACTTACACTAGTATTGGTTTTGGATCTTAGGGACATACAGGGTAGTCTCTATTCTCTATAATATTCTAAACTTGTAACCACATCTGAAATCATTTCACCGGGAATTACGCCTTGCCCGTATACTCTGGCTATGACAACCCTGGATTTCGTGATTCAAATGTGATAGGCTATCAGGCACTCTACCTATATTGACACAAGGGTATCTAAGATTTAAAGAAATCAACGAGAACATAGTTTCTGTAAGGTTCCATAGACTATGATTTTCTAAAACGATTTCAATTCTATGGGTTGTGCCTTGCCAGTGCGCTGCCGGCTGCAGTGAACCCACATTCTCCACTCTCAAATAATTGACGACAGTGCGCTGCTGTCTAACCATTCCTATATCCGTAAAAATTTAGGGGCTTCTAGAGATTTAAACAGGTTGACCAAAGATAAAACGTAGGTATTCGTCCTATCAGTCACAACACTTAAAATAAAGGATTGAACAGGGAGAAATAACTGAGGACAAAAGAAATACAAACATTCTAACTATTCCATGTGTATTCAAGCCTTTGAGGAAAACTTGAATCGAAACTAACTTGAGTTTCGTATGTGGATAACGTAAAAATAATAATTCTTTGGGCGAAATAGGAACTAAATAGGCAATTTGACTAAGATGTGAGGATGATATCCAAAGGGCAAGAAGAAAGAATTGCACCATTTATCAAGGTTAGATCTTTATCTCTATGAAGCCCTGTCTCACCAAGCAATAGTCTATCCACATTGGATCATATCATCCTATCTAGAGGAAATAGTGTACTTATGGAGATATGACAAACTATCAAAATCCATAACCCTCATCTACATTGCACGGCCTAGACTACCCATCGGTCAATTTGTGTAAGGGACTCCTAGTCCTAGTCATTCTCTTAAATTAAATTAATCTTTGTCCGTGAATGAGCATGTTTTCGTCGCAGGCTCGCAATAGTACAACTAACTTAAGTACCATCACGAGTTCGCATGATTTGCGAAGACTGACCTGCATGGGCCACCACAAAAACTTGTCACGACCCGCACCCATTTTTTTTTAAAACGGATACGAGACGTGTCCAAGCCAGCCTACGCCGCAGTGTCGGCGGTAGTACGCTGTCACGGCCATGAAGATCATAATCACAAAGATGCTCATTCACATAATTAATTTAATTTACAATGATCACAAGTTTTACATTTGCAGGAAAATATAAACTTGTACAAATATTGAATGACTATAACTTGACTGTCTAACTAATCTTCTAGGCTCGTCTTCAAGTACACCCGAACTCCCCAAGCTAAGTGAATCCACGGCTAACCTGAAAATGTTGGTTTCCAGTCAGGAATGGAACGAGCACAATTCACTGAATGCAATTTCAAATAAAGAAAATGACTATAAAACAAAGGTTAGACATCAATCATGAGTTTTGAAAATAAACAGTAAAGCCGTAAGAATAGACAGAAAATCAATAGTAAATAAATATACACATATACTTTCCCCACTGTTAGAAGTACCTTTGATATGTGATCGATCTCGGGACAATTATGCGACACGGTCTACACGGTCTAAAGTTACACGGTCTACAGTTACACGGTCTACAGTTACACGGTCTACAGAAAATATTGCAATAAAAAAATACTGTCTACAGAATAATAATCACGAACTACACAGTTTAAATGCAGTAATAATCACGATCTACACTGTCTACTTTGCAATAAATAAAACACTGTCTACACTGTCTATAAGAAGTAAATAAAACACTGTCTATACGGTCTACAAGAAATAAATGCAACACGGTCTACACGGTCTAAGGTCAGATCACACATCCTTGGTACTTCTCATTCCCGACTCAACAATTTATAATAGAAAATAATCACATAACCAATGACTAATCAATGAAATATAGTAAAGATCAATATCGAAATGCAAACAATAAACTGTACCCGCCTGTGGTCCTTTGCTGGTGAAACTGACAATCCGAACTACTCAATGTGCCACTATAGTCAAAACCCGTACAACAGTCCCCGGAAGCTAAAATAAACAATACCAATGATCTCAGAATAGTCCAATTAGCTAGAATTGCCTGTCCTTACGTCCAATTCTGGACACAGGGGCAAAACGGTAATTTTGGGCAAAAGTGATATCCGCCGTTGGACCCGCTTTGCACCGAAAAGCGTGCCAGAGTCAATGGTCTCTAAAGTATTCAAACTACATGTCTATGGATCCAGTTTTCCGATATGAATCCAACCGTATGTCCAAAGTTGGATTCCGGCGGGCCGTGCACAAAATCGCCCGTTGAGTGGGACCGTGGGGCCCGCAAAACGGTGATTTTATCAACGGTCTCAGAATCGGACCAAACTTGGCATACAGGACCAGAAAAACGATACGGTCCTGATGGCGCAAGTTTCGTCTCGATCTGACGAACATGCACAAAGTTATGACTGAATTTGTATTGGACGGATACGGGGCGATTCCGACGGATACGCGTCGAATTCGTCGCGCACACGCGACCAATTTGAATTCCGTCAAAGCCCACACGACCACGAAGCTGTTACGCAGCTTTCGATCCTTTCGGTACGCGACCACGTCGTCCGGATTGGCGTGACGCACGTCGTGTGGAGCAATTTTATTGAATTTAAAACAGGTTTTTCATGAACTTTGGGGTCTGATTTCTCGGCGCGTAGTCGATGAAATCGACTTCTGCAAGAAGGGTCGGGGAGCCCTATATGTTGTCTAAAAATGTCTTCAAATAGTTTTCTGAAAAAGTTCATGGGTTAACGGCATTTTGCCTCCCAACTTGGGAGTTTGGACTGATTCGTGCTCTGTTTGTAAGCAGGTTTTTCCTCGACTTTGAGTCGATTTCCTGGATAGCATGGTGCGTCTAGACACGAAGTGTTTGAAGAGAATTAAAGACGTATAGGTTGTCAACGTACCGGCGAAGACGACGGGCAAAACGTTGCGACGAGGCAACGGGAATCGTGCCACGAAGTCGGGTGTTTACTGCGACTGTTACCGCCTGCTGCCCACGTGTGCGCGTGTCCGGCCTGCTCCGGCCGTGTCCGGCGGCGATCCAGGCGGCGCCGCGTGCGTGGTGGTGCGCCCATGTCTGGGGAAGGTGTGGCACATGGTGGCGGCGTCAGTCGAGGTGTTCGTTAGGGTTTTCGACGTTTTCATTTGATATATATAGGGAACCGAACAGAGGAAGCTCGGGTTCTGTTGTTTTAAACGCGTGGGGGAGAGCTTGGGCCTAGCCTGAGCCCGGGCTGCTTCTGCTCTCCTCTTGGTTGAGGGAGTTTGGTCGCTGCTCAGAGTTGCAAGGCCGTGGTGGCACGTCGTATGAGACTGGGCCGGGCCGCTTGCTGGATTATTATTGTCAATGAAGAAATATGGTTACTCTTCAGATTCGTATGCTTAATGCTATTGTTAAGGGATTGTTGGAGAATGGTGAAGTAAACAGAGCAATGGGGTTTCTTATGTAGAGCTTGGGGTGGGGACTCGGCCTGGCTGGTATTGCTGTTGTCTCTTATTCCTTTATCTCTTTTCTCCTTTTTTTATTTCTTTTATAAACTTCATTATATACATATATGTATATATTTACTACCAATATTAATATATATACATATAACAAATCAATATTAATATATAATATATTTGTATACACATACACACATAAAATATTCGTATATACACACTTACACACATGAAATATTTATATATATATGTACACACACACACATATACAATATCTATTTATATTTATACATATTTATATACGTAAATATACATGACATATATACCACATAATTATTAATACGAGCTAACAAAGTAATTATATTTATGCATATATATATTTATACATATAATGACACACGCATATATGCTATAAATTCAAACTCGCGTAATAAATATTAAGTATAATCAATATTAGAAATCTAATCCTTAATCTTTATATACCAAAATTTACCTAAACGAAATACAATGATAATATATATGTGAATAAAAGCTTAATTATTTCATATTACATAAACACTTCTATATACATATATAACCTAGGCAATTCCCAGAAAGCCCAACTTATTTGTTAAGGAAAAATATTTACTATTTTAAATAAAATAAATAATGAATAAAATATCTTAAAAATTCGGGGAAGGGAGCTACACACGATCACAAACAAATCGATTATCGGTGCGTTGTAATGAATAACGAAGGAAAGATCAGTTTGACTTGTATTTTGGAAAGACTCGTAGTTACCAATTTAATTGGTTAAAACTTTGTATTTTCGTAATTATACATATAAAACTAAATTTCTTGTTTTAATGAGAAAACATGATCGTTGTTTAAATATTACAAACTTGTAAATTTAATGTGAGAAAACTTCATTAATTTTCTATATCAAAATAATATTTATTTTAGATTTACGCGTATACGCTAAAAATCCGCAAAACCAGAAAATAAAAGAAAAACTACGCTACAATATTTACAGGCCACAGAGAAGAAAATAGAAAAGCTGGGCTTATGTCCTTACAAATTATTTTACATGAATTGAAATAAGAAGAAATATTTGTTAGTTATAAAATTATCCTACAATTTAATTATGAGTAAACTAATGATAAAAATAAATTAAATTAATAGTGAGTCTCAGATATTGGTCCAATCGTCATATAGGCTAATGCCTCAACGTCCGGGCGAAGCCGGTTTCGTTTGCACTTAGCCGGGGCCCATTGACCAATACGGTCGTCGTCCAAAATCCAAAATAATAATCTTTTCCAAAAAACCATTTTAAAATCATTTTAAAATTATAATTAAATTTTATAGAAAAATTCGGCAGCATTTTCTCTATTTTCGGTCAACCCACAAACTGGAAAATGTGCCATAACACCATTTATAAAAAGTCCCAAACCAGGGATCACCCAGAATTTAATACCAAACCATTCTACACCACAGTTAAAATTCACAGAATAATTCCCGAATTTAAATCGGAACCCGCAATATAGTTTCGGGAATTCCCGAAATGAATTCGGAAATCACAACGCCTAAAATCTCGAAAGTATATTTCGGAAAAGTCCGAAATAAACGCCGAATATCACAGAATATTTTCGGAAAAATCCAAAGCTACAACGTCGCTAAAAACCGAATTTCCGGGAGGGAATCGGGGACCAATCTCATCACAGACAAATAAAAATGGGACGGGACAGAGGAGTTATACCTTGGGTTGCTCGGCTAGAGCTCTCAGATACAAATTAAAGAAATAATAAACGCGGACAGCAAGAACCCAGCTCGAAAAATGCACAGGAAGCGCAGACAGCAGACCGGGCCGCAAGGAATGCGCTGGACAACGTCCGAACAGCGGACAACAACTCGAAAACCCGTGGACAGCGCTGGACAGTGCTGTCCAGATCAGCGGTGCACGGGCTCTGGATGGCGACGCTAGGGCACGGCCGAACAGGGGCTGGCGAACGGCGGAGAACGCCGAAGAGGGGCCGGGATCAGCGCAGAGGTGCGCTGGAAGGGGGTCGGGGTGCTGGAGTGCGGCCGAGAGAGGCGCCGCGGAAGGGCGGCCGGCTGGGGAGTCGCGGGCGGAGCCGCGGGCGTCGGCGGGATGGCGGGGCGCGGGAGGTCGGGCCGCGGGCGTCGGCGGGATGGCGGGGCGCGCGGGTCGGCGCCGGGAGTCGCGGATGGGGGCGTGCTCGGGTCGGCCGGGAGTAAGCTCGGCCGAGAGGGTTTGTGAGTAGGGAGGTTGTTCTCTGGAGGAGGGAACTAGAGAGGGAGAGAGGAAGTAATGGGGGTGGAGAGTTTGGTTTTGTTTAAGAAGTAAGAAAATAGAAGTTGGGGGATGAGAGAAATGTGCTGGAGTGATGCTCGTGGGGGTGGTGGTAGTGAACGTGTGTATGGAGTTATAAGGGGAGAGTGGGGTTAAACGTATGGTGAAGGGTGCTGTGGTGTTCCTCTTTATGAGGTGGTTGTGGGTGTGCTGAGAGTAAAAGTAGAGGAGAGAAGTGAGGGGAGAGGGGGAGTTGGTCCAACGTGGACCAGCTCAAGTTTGTTTTCTTTTTTCTTTTTCTTTTTTATTTAAAAGAAATCAGAATTTCAAATGAACGGAGGGGGTTCAGGTCGGGTCTGGGTTTCGGAAAGCTGGTCCAGGCTCGGGTCTGGTCAACAACCAAGAAGCCAATTATAAATTTTGAAATTAATTTTTAAACCCATAATTATTAGTAATAATAATAGTAATAATAATATAATAATAATATTAAATTACGAAACAAAAACTGGGTTTCACAATCTTTCCTCCTTAGAAAATTTCGCCCTCGAAATTAAAGGCAGGGTTAGGGGTTACCTCATGTCTCAAACAAGTACGGGTACTGCTCCCGCATTTGGTCTTCTCGCTCCCAGGTCGACTCGCCTGGTGAGTTGTGCCACCACATGACTCTGACTATCGGCGTCACAGAATTCCTGGTTCTCTTCTCGCCTCTGTCCAAAATTGCCACTGGCTTCTCCGGCACTGTAAGGCTGGGTCCAATTTTCAGCTCCGAATGGTCCAAGATGTGGCTCGGGTCCGGGATGTAGCGTCTCAGCTGCGAAACGTGAAAGACGTTGTAGACGCCTTCGAGACTTGGGGGTAGAGCCACCCGATAAGCCACTTCTCCAATCCTGCTGAGTACTTCAAAAGGACCATTATACCTGGGGCTTAGCTTTCCTGCTCTGCCGAAACGGATGGTTCCTCTGGTAGGAGAGATCTTCACGAAAACACTGTCACCTTCTTCAAACTCCAAAGGCCGTCGGCTGCTATCGGCCCAATGCTTCTGTCTGTCTTGGGCAATTCTGAGCTTGTCTCTGATCATTCTTACCTTCTCTGCTGCATCGGTCACCATCTCAGGTCCAAGCAACACTCGTTCTCCGACGTCGCCCCAAGCAAGTGGAGTGCGGCAACGACGTCCTTAGAGTGCCTCGAACGGTGTCTTACCGATGCTAGCTTGGTAGCTGTTGTTGTAAGAGAACTCTACCAAGTGCAAATGGTCTTTCCAAGACCCTCCAAATTCTAAGACGCAGGATCTCAGCATGTCTTCTAGCGTCTGGATTGTTCTCTCTGATTGTCCGTCTGTCTGGAGATTGTAGGCTGTGCTGAACTTCAGTTGTGTTCCCAAACTGTCATGCAAACTCTTCCAAAAGTGAGAGGTAAATCTAGTATCTCTGTCAGATACGATACTTACCGGAACTCTATGAATCCGGTAGATGTGCCGCATGTACAGTGCTGCCAACTTCTCGGTGGATAGACCAACCTTGAAGGGGATAAAGTGAGCTGACTTCGTCAGTCGGTCCACGATAACCCAAATGGCATCCTTCCCTCCTTGGGATCGAGGCAGTTCCGACACGAAGTCCATCGTCAAGTGTTCTCATTTCCACTCCGGGATGTCAAGCGGCTGCAATAGTCCTGCTGGTCTATGCCTGCTAGCTTTTACTTGTTGACAAATTAAACATCTAGCCACATACCTGGATACATCCTTCTTCATTCCGTACCACCACACTATAGTACGCATATTCTGATACATTTTGTTGGCTCCAGGATGTATGGAATACTGCGACTGGTGCGCTTCTTGCATCAGCTCGTTCCTCAGTTCGCCAGTTGGTACGCAAAGTCTCGTACCATTCTTCAGTGCTCCGTCGCTGGCGATTGAAAATCCTTCAAGTGTTTCCGCCAGCACTTGATCTCTGAGTTTGCAAAGCGTCTCGTCTTGGAATTGTGCCTCCTTGACTCTGTCCATCAGACTTGAATGCACTTGCAACTGCATCAATGATGATTCAGCTCCTGGTACAATAGCTTCTCTTCCCAGTTTCTTCATTTCTTCTTCAGGCATTACAATTTCCAGTCCAAGCTTTTCCATGTCCTCCAGCAAATGACGTTCCTTGGTCAAGAACATTGCCATCGGGTATCGACTAAGTGCATCTGTAACAACATTAGCCTTATCCGGATGGTACTGCAGGTTGATGTCGAAATCCTTCATCAGCTCTATCCATCGCCTCTGTCTCATGTTCAGCTCCTTCTGAGTGAAAACATATTTCAGACTTTTGTGGTCTGTAAATATTTCCACTCTCTCTCCATAAAGGTAGTGCTTCCATAGCTTCAATGCAAATATCACCGCTGCAAGCTCCAAATCATGTGTGGGATAGTTCTTCTCATGAGTCCGTAATTGCCTAGATGCGTAAGCAATTACTTTTTTGTGTTGTTGAAGAACGCAGCCCAATCCCTTACCGGAAGCATCACTATAAACTGAGAAACCGCCGGTACCTGCGGGTAGCGCAAGTATTGGCGCAGTTGTAAGCCTCTTCTTCAGTTCCTCAAAAGCTGACTGGCAAGCTTCAGACCAAATAAATTCTTTGTTTTTCTTGGTAAGCTTCGTCATTGGTTCAGCAATCTTGGAGAAATCCTTCACGAACTTTTGGTAGTAGCCAGCTAAACCCAAAAAGCTTCTGATTTCTGCAACCGAGCTTGGTGCAGTCCACTTCTCAATAACAGCTATCTTCTTTGGATCCACCGAAATTCCTTTTCTTGTGACAACATGGCCCAAAAATTCTACTTTGTCTAAACATAATTCGCATTTAGATAGCTTACCATAAAGCTTCTCCTTCCTTAAGGTGCTCAGCACTTTCCTTAGGTGCTCTTCATGCTCTTCTTCAGTCTTTGAGTAGATCAGTATGTCATCGATGAAGACAACAACAAACTGATCCAGGTATTCATGGAAAACCTTGTTCATGAGGTTCATGAATACCGCAGGAGCATTTGTCAGTCCAAACGGCATGACCAAGAATTCAAATTGCCCATACTTGGTGTTGAACGCCATCTTGGGAATATCCTCCTTCCTGGCCTTGATTTGATGGTAGCCTGATCTGAGATCTATCTTCGAAAATACCTTGGCTCCACTCAGCTGATCAAACAGGTCGTCGATCCGGGGCAGAGGGTACTTATTCTTGATGGTGATGTTGTTCAGCGCCCGGTAATCGATGCACATCCGCACGGTTCCATCCTTCTTGGGTACGAACAAAACTGGTGCTCCCCAGGGTGAAGCCCCGTCTCTGATAAATCCTTGTGCCTTCAGTTCGTCAATCTGTTCCTTCATCTCCTTTGCCTCCTTGGGGTTGACTCTGTAGCATCCCCGAGAAATAGAGGAAGAGCCGGGTACTAGATCGATGGTGAATTCCACATCTCGATCTGGCGGCAATCTTGGAAGACTATCTGGAAAGATGTCCATGAATTCCGTTATGATAGGGTGAGGAGGCCCGGGTTCTTCGGTGATAGAGGAGTAGGTAACACTCTTCATGTCTTCCGGAGCTCGAGAGATTTTAAACTCCGGTTCTCCTGGTGGGCTGAAGATTACACATCCTCCATGACAATCTATCAGCGCATGCTGTTCACTTAACCAGTCCATCCCTAGGACTACATCATAGTTGGGCAGGGGCATCACAGGTAAGGGTGTTAAGAATTGGTGGCCTGAGATAGTTATGGGACAGTTACAAGCCTCAGTGATGGGTATGGGACCACCACCAGTCATAACTCTACTAATCATCTTGCTAAGTCCCGTATCTAGGTGGTGTGCAGAAATAAACTTTGATGATATGAAACTATGTGATGCACCCGAATCAAATAATGCTAGAACAGGATGTGAAAACACATAAATGGAACCTGTGATGACATCAGCGGTGGGTTCCTGCTCTGGTTCCTGCTCATCTGCTGCTAGGGCATAGGCTCGCCCGGTCTTCTGCTGGTGTTGTCCGAACCGTTGTTGCTGAGTGGGTAGGGGAGCTCTTTGTTGAGTTGATCCGGTCCGGTGGACTGACGAGGGGAATTCCTTCACTTGGTGGGTGGCAGACCCACAGACTAGGCAGTGTCCTAGCCTCTTCCTGTATATGTTCGACTGATGTCCTGTCCTCTTGCAAAAATCACAAATAGGGATCTGCCTCTGAGGCACTCTGTCATTGGTCCTTGCCTGATGGTGCTGCTGCTGATGGTGCGAAGGCCTATTATTGTTGTTGTTGGGCCTCTTCTGGTTACCCTGGAAGTTGCTAGTTCCAGGATACTCCCTCTTTGAACGAGAGGGCTGGCTCTTCTCCACGTCCTGAGCTCGTATCAGAATCTTCACATATGTCTTAGCGCCACCTGCGATCACAGGGGTGCGAATCTCTTCCCTTAGTCCATACCTGAATCTTTCAGCACGGTCCTTGGGGTCAGCAACCAAGTTCTGGGCAAAGCGGCTAAGTCGGCCGAACTCTACCGCATACTCTCCAACCGTCATGTTCCCTTGCTTCAGGTCCTGGAACTGTCTTTCCATCTCCCGCATCTCTGATGTTGGGAAGAACTTCCTGCGGAACAACCTCTTGAAGGTGTCCCAGTCAAGCTGCTTGTCCCGGAGTCGGGGTTCATTCCGATACCAGGTGCTTGCCACATCTTGCAGCTGGAGTCCTACAGCTTCGGTCTTGAGGTCCTCTGGGAGTCGAGTGACGCTCAAGAGACGCTCCATATTGTCTAGCCATTCATCGGCGTAGATGATACCCTCGGTTCCTTTTAAAGGTCGAGGGCCTTGCTTCTTAAAGCTCTCTATATCTCCGACCTTCATGTAATAATACGCCTCTAATCAAAAGAATGGCCTTAATGATATATAAAACATAACTCCTGAATCATGTTTACCTTGGCAGGTCGTGGCTCCAATGAAGTGGTTCCTCCTCTCTCGAGGGCAGCCATAGCCACATTGTGGGCATTCTCCATGCCTTCTCTCATAATCGCGGTCTGCTCGCGATGGGCTTCAGCTTGTGCTGCAGTCTGTTCTCGATGAGCTTCTGCTTGGGCTCTTTGGGCTTCAAGCACTCCTCGTAGCATGCCCATTAGATCAGTGGGATCTACGGGCACTGGTGGGACAGCTGGTGCGGGCACTACCGCAGGAGTCTGTGGCTCAGCCCGGGGAAGTGTAGGGTTCGCCGCTTGAGATGTAGTGGCGTAAGCGCCGCGGAGTGCTGGAGATTGATGGGGACGGTCGGTCAGCTGCAACGGTGAAGGGTCTGGACGTGCTGGGGGAGATGGGGTGTGTTCGGGTGATGACACCTCATCGCCAGCAGGGGTGGTCTTTTCCTTGGTCATATTCTGGAAGGTTTAGGATGAAAACATAAGCAAGGTATCCTACCAGTCTATAATCAAACAAAAATATTTATGTATATAATTCGGACCTATGTTGTGACAAATCAATGTTCTAGTGTTCTAATTGTTTCTAGGTATGTTTTCATAAGTTGTTGTTTTCGGACCTGCATGGGCCACCACTAAAAACATGTCACGACCCGATCCCAAATAATTGGATCGAACCGGATCATGCCCAGCCTGCACCGTTGTTGAGACGGCGGCAGTAAGCTGTTCCGTTAGCAGGTAACCACAACAACATCTATATTTGTCACAACTCAATATTCGGGAATTTAAAACTTTATTTAAACATTGAAATAAATACAACTGGAAGTAAATGAACTGAATTCAAATAACATAATTTTTTTTTCAAAACAACAACCAAACTGAAAATAGGAAAGTCTAGCTAAGCATTCGGCTCGTCGGCCTCAGGTCCGGCGTCCTCCAATGGGGACTCTGGCAACACCACGAGGTACAGAACCGGGTCATAATAACTGTTGATTAACAGCTCAGCATCCTCAATATCTCCTAAAAATGTTATCTCTAGTCAGGAGGGAGCAAAGTACAATTCATGCTAATTTGACAATTAAAGTAATAATAGAATCATGCACTTTTAAACAATTTGAAGTAAACAGTTTTCTAGTAGTTAAACAGTGTGATTTGATTAGGCAATGAATATGATCGGCTTGGGTTGTACAGTTGTATCCTATTGATACGATATGGCTTATCCCCGTGTGTATGAGGGGTAAGCTAATACAGTTCTAAGTTATCACTTGGGATGTGGTCATAAACATTACACTATTCCCCCAGTATCCAACAGTCAATCAGTCAGTGCTCTCAGAGAGAGTTCCGTGTTGCATCGTGGTTTAAACTTGCAGTAAAGCGATTATTAAATAATCGTAAACTAACACAAAATGTACTTGCCTCAAATTGGACTGGACTTGAAGGGTTGAAGACTTCGAGATGGGATTTAGACTTGTCCTCGAAATCCTACATTCGAGAAGTTTGACTCAGATTCCAGAGTTACCAAGCTAACTATGCTAGTTGCAATCTCTAAGTTGCGTCCTAATCAATTTTAATCTTTGTTTACACAATCACAAACAAATCGATTATCGGTGCGTTGTAATGAATAACGAAGGAAAGATCAGTTTGACTTGTATTTTGGAAAGACTCGTAGTTACCAATTTAATTGGTTAAAACTTTGTATTTTCGTAATTATACATATAAAACTAAATTTCTTGTTTTAATGAGAAAACATGATCGTTGTTTAAATATTACAAACTTGTAAATTTAATGTGAGAAAACTTCATTAATTTTCTATATCAAAATAATATTTATTTTAGATTTACGCGTATACGCTAAAAATTCGCAAAACCAGAAAATAAAAGAAAAACTACGCTACAATATTTACAGGCCACAGAGAAAGAAAATAGAAAAGCTGGGCTTATGCCCTTACAAATTATTTTACATGAATTAAAATAAGAAGAAATATTTGTTAGTTATAAAATTATCCTACAATTTAATTATGAGTAAACTAATGATAAAAACAAATTAAATTAATAGTGAGTCTCAGATATTGGTCCAATCGTCATATAGGCTAATGCCTCAACGTCCGAGCGAAGCCGGTTTCGTTTGCACTTAGCCAGGGCCCATTGACCAATACGGTCGTCGCCCAAAATCCAAAATAATAATCTCTTCCGAAAAACTATTTTAAAATCATTTTAAAATTATAATTAAATTTTATAGAAAAATCCGGCAGCATTTCCTCTATTTTCGGTCAACCCAAAAACTGGGAAATGTGCCATAACACCATTTATAAAAAGTCTCAAACCAGGGATCACCCAGAATTTAATACCAAACCATTCTATACCACAGTTAAAATTCACAGAATAATTCCCGAATTTAAATCGGAACCCGCAATATAGTTTCGGGAATTCCCGAAATGAATTCGGAAATCACAACGTCTAATATCCCGAAAGTATATTTCGGAAAAGTCCGAAATAAACGCCGAATATCACAGAATATTTTTGGAAAAATCCGAAGCTACGGCGTCGCTAAAAACCGAATTCCCGGGAGGGAATCGGGGACCAATCTCATCACAGACAAATAAAAATGGGACGGGACAGAGGAGTTATACCTTGGGTTGCTCGGCTAGAGCTCTCAGATGCAAATTAAAGAAATAATAAACGCGGACAACAAGAACCCAGCTCGAAAAATGCACAGGAAGCGCAGACAGCAGATCGGGCCGCAAGGAATGCGCTGGACAACGTTCGAACAGCGGACAATAACTCGGAAACCCGTGGACAGCGCTCGACACTGCTGTCCAGATCAGCGGTGCACGGGCTCTGGATGGCGACGCTAGGGCACGGCCGAACAGGGGCTGCGAATGGCGGAGAACGCCGAAGAGGGGCCGGGATCAGCGCGGAGGTGCGCTGGAAGGGGGTCGGGGTGCTGGAGTGCGGCCGAGAGAGGCGCCACGGAAGGGCGGCCGGCTGGGGAGTCGCGGGCGGAGCCGCGGGCGTCGGCGGGATGGCGGGGCACGCGGGTCGGCGCCGGGAGTCGCGGATGGGGGCGTGCTCGGGTCGGCCGGGAGTAAGCTCGGCCGAGAGGGTTTGTGAGTAGGGAGGTTGTTCTCTGGAGGAGGGAACTAGAGAGGGAGAGAGGAAGTAATGGTGGTGGAGAGTTTGGTTTTGTTTAAGAAGTGAGAAAATGGAAGTTGGGGGATGAGAGAAATGTGCTGGAGTGGTGCTCGTGGGGGTGGTGGTAGTGAATGTGTGTGTGGAGTTATAAGGGGAGAGTGGGGTTAAACGTATAGTGAAGGGTGCTGTGGTGTTCCTCTTTATGAGGTGGTTGTGGGTGTGCTGAGAGTAAAAGTAGAGGAGAGAAGTGAGGGGAGAGGGGGAGTTGGTCCAACGTGGACCAGCTCAAGTTTGTTTTCTTTTTTCTTTTTTTTTATTTAAAAGAAATCAGAATTTCAAATGAACGGAGGGGGTTCAGGTCGGGTCTGGGTTTCGGAAAGCTGGTCCAGGCTCGGGTCAGGTCAACAACCAAAACGCTAATTATAAATTTTGAAATTAATTTTTAAACCCACAATTATTAGTAATAATAATAGTAATAATAATATAATAATAATATTAAGTTACGAAATAAAAACTGGGTTTCACAATCTCATTCTCCTTTTATGATGTTTGTTAAAATTGGAAAAAAAATCGATTATTTAGAAATTGGGAAAAAGTTCTTGTAGATCGGCCAAAGTTCATGTTATGCATTGGAAAAAGTTTAATTATTTAGAAATTTAGAAAATTTTATGTTCTGTATGCTTGGATTATCATGTTCTTGCAGTGCATTTCCTTGCAGATCAAAGAAAAAAATATTTAGCAAATCAATGTTTGCTGCAAATAAAAGTATACATAATGTATAATTGCTTCAAATTAACTATTTTCTTGCAGGTCAAAAAATGCACATTTAGCAATGTAATGCCTGCTGCAAATAAAAGTTCTACAAATAAACAATGTCTATTGTTCTGTTTATGTTAGTTTCTATTTTATGTTCTATTTTTTCTGCAACTTCAATTTATGTTCTATTTAGAATGACACTTGCCACTTAGCAGTTAGCACTTGTTGTGTATGTTCTATTTATGTTCTATTTTTTCTGCAACTTCAATTTTTGTTCTATTTAGAATAAACTTGTTGTGTATGTTGGATAGAAATTATGCAGGTTAGTCAAGTGCTTGATGTAACATGTTTATGTAGGATAAAGTGGCTAGGTTAGCACTTAACACTTGTTGATTATGTACGACAGAATGACAGTGCTGTTAGCACTTGTTGTTTATGTAGGACAGTGTCTTTACTTGCACATTATCATTGTGTGATGTTTACTGTTTAGTTAGCACTTGTTAATAGGTGGGTTAAGGGTTAGGTAGCTTAGGTACTCACTTAATTTGGTGATGTTTAATAGGTAGCACCAAACCAATAAATGGCAACAACTTCATATTCATGCAATGTGGTTGGAATTTGTTATTTATAGTTAATATATTGAAAGCCACAAATTTGTTGTTTTAGATGTCGCAAGAAGTTGATCCTCCTCAACCACCAACTAGTTCTCAAGCAACTAATGAGTCAATTTCTAATACCAATACGAAGCTTCGGGTTCATAGAAAACCTATGAAGAAACGAGCTCCGTTTTGGATATATTTTATTGAATTTGTAGATGCAGAAGGTCGTCCAAAAGCTAGTTGCAAGCATTGTGGAAAAGAATATCATTGTCATAGTAAAGTAAATGGAACAAGCAATGTAAAAAATCATTGGATTGTATGTTCGGTGAATCCAAGAAATCATAATTCTACTCAATCAATACTAAACTTGCAATCAAATGCAAAGGGCACGGATAAAACACTCACTAGTTGAAAATTTAATCAAGATGAAGTGAGAAGGGCCTTGACACGAATGGTGATTGTTGACGAGCTACCCTTTCGATTTGTTGAGTGTGAAGGCTTTAAAAACTTTATGAGTGTTGCTTGTCCCATCTTTCGTATTCCATCAGGATGGACCGTAACACGGAATTGTTATGATATTTACTCTACTGAAAGGAGTAAATTGAAAACATACTTTATGAGTGTTGTATAATTGTATTTGTATATTAATTATTAAATGTGTTGTTATATGCCTGCAAATTTCTGTCATTTGTGTGTTGTATAATTGTATTTGTATATTAATTATTAAATGTGTTGTCTGTAATCTGTATGCCTGCAAATTTTGGGAGCTGAGTGTAAAAAGCCCAATCTTTCACTGTATAATGTGTTGTCTGTAAAGCCCAATCTATCATTTACCTGCAAATTTTAGGACTTCTGGGCCGGCCCATATATGCAAAGCCCACAACCGAAATAACCGAATAAATCGAACCGTTCTTTTCGGTTCGGTCCGATTCGGGTCCTGTGTTAAATGGTTCGGTTCGGGTCATGTGTCCAAAGGTTCGGTTGATGGTCGGTTCAGTATAAAATCGGTTCGGTTCAGCCGAACCGACCGTTTGCACACCCCTACCGAGTGGTCAGGAGATCGATTCCCGGTAGGAACGTTCGCCACAATTACCTTCTTTCAAATATATATATATATATATATATATATATATATATAGAGAGAGAGAGAGAGAGAGAGAGAGAGAGAGAGAGAGAGGGGCCGAGGACCTCTAGCTCAAGTGGTTAGGGTGAGGCATATCCCCCCAAGAGGTTGCAGGTTACGAGCAACAGAAGAAGCACTTTAAATTCTTTGGTGTTAGAATTAAAGTGAGATGGGTGCACCACGCAACTGTGGAAGCACTTTAAATTATTTGATGTTAGAACTAAAGTGAGGTGGGTGTGGTGCAGCCTAGAGCGGACGGGATACAGTCTGGATGGGTGCGGGTGCGGGTGCGGTGCGGCCCAGGTGCGAGTGCGGTGCAGATACGGTGCGATGCAGGTAGAGGAGGCCTTCGGACTGTGATTGTAGGCCTTCGGTCCAGAATAAAAAATAACTTCTTCCTATATATATTTTATGGGTTCTAATGGTAAGGAAGTAAAGACATGAGTTCTATGACTGTGGGTTCTGATGGGAAGTAATGACTTACAAAAAAAAATTTGTAAAGGCACCATAAAAATTTCTCGGTGTTCGTTCAGAATTGAAACTAGTCCAATTTAGAAAAAAAATTATGCAGACTGTCAAAATTTAGAAAAATTAAGAACAGATAGGAAATGGATCAAATAATGCCTGCGCTAACGTGACGAGGAAATGGAAACAAGAGGACCCTTCCCTAGCCATCCAAAAATTGCACAGACTTGCCAAGTCTTGGTCGAGAGAGCAACGAAACCTCATAGCCAGTAATGAAGAAACGACAGATTTTTCTTCCGGTGGTACATATCAGCATCAACCTAATAAAGCCATGGCCAATATTGGAGGGAACAAAGTACTGGTGTGGGACTGACCGACTGGTGGGTGCAACTGTTGGCACCACTAGTGGACATCGTGCCGGTTTCAGTAGCTTTCGACGCAGTTATTACGCCCTTCCCCGAAACGGACGTGCGGCGAGCGAGACCCATGCGAAATGCTCTGCCTGGAGTGGCTAGCTAGGATTATCATGTGCATCACATTTGTGGTAATGCCTCCTTTGACCATTATGGGACACCAATGAGGTCCTTTCTATCAACTTACCAGGTGGCCGACTTTTATTGGAGAGGTGAGGAGAGAGGTGGGAACGAATGAGACCATATTAACAAAGGATAGAATATGTTGTTAGAAGGTTATAAATATTTGGTAGTAAATTTAGCATTACTGATGATGAATATGATGATGATTCTAGATCATATTTTTTTTCAATTTTAGATTGTTGGAAAAAAAATACAAAAAAACTTATTTTATACTTTTTTTCTTTAACGCATGATCTTTCTAACGGTTCCGGTATTCACGGTAGCATCAAAAAATTGTTCTAGTGCAGGTTTAAGAATGCTAAACAAGAAGAGAAGCATGATGTTGTCGAATATTTTGGAAGTATGCGTTTGTATTCAAGATTGAATTCGTGCGAAAAAAGATTCACCACTTAAGAGATGAATGTACCGACATTAATAAACTGGATTTTGAATCTCTTATTATGGACGAACCTACTAGGAGGAGAAAGAGCTGAACAATAAACTAGACAAAAGAACAAAGACTTGAATATATTTTTCTTATAATATTATTAAAAAATAATAAAATTTTATGAAACGCTAGTTACGTTCACGGGAGTTTCACATATTTTTCTTATAATATTATTAAAAATAATAAAACTTTAAATTATATTAAAATATTTTAAATATGATTTGAATATATTTTAGTTAGAATTTGTCATAAATATATTTTTAGAAATTTGGATATATATATTTAGTAGAAAATATCATGGAGTTAGTTTAAATATAATTTAAATAGAAAAAATTTATGAAATGCCCAAAAATTGTAAATTTTTTATGAAAAATTCACCGCAAAATAACATTTCATCGCGTGCCCAGAATTAGCGAAAAATATATAAAGAGGGTTCTGAATGATCTTTTTGCCCATCTAATTTATTGAGAACACCCCCGAACCCTACTCTTCAAAAAAAAATATTTCGATACTTCCTCTTCTTCCATACGATCAGTTTCGAATATAGATTTTCTCCTCCAAAATCTTCAAACCTTACTTAAAAAACTCGTCGAAATATTTCGGAAAGACGGACAAACGGTAAAACTGTTAAAACGGAGGTCCAAACATCATTTTTTCGTGATTATAAAATTTTGGAAGGCCGACTAACGGAGAAGCAGTTAATCTTCGGCTCCTCGAAAATACGCTCCTTTTGCGACAAACCGGACCTCGTTTCGACCTCCCAGTCAAAAGTTATGGCTCTTCAAAGTTTCAACTGGACATAAAATGCAGAAGAATGATCATTCTCCGTGGTAATATCACGGAGAATGGCCATTCTCCGTGCTAAAACCACGAAGAATGGCCATTCTCTGGGCTAAAACCACGGAGAATGACCATTCTCCTTGTTAAATTGACAAAGAATAGCCATTCTCCGTGTTAGAATGACGGAGAATGGTCATTCTCCGTCAATTTAACAAGGAGAATAACCATTCTCCGTGGTTTTATGTCACGCCCTGCTCCCGTAGGAGCGATCGTCCTCGCTAAGGCGTAATGCCGCACGAGGCTAGATTGCGCTCGTGCAAGGCAGTTTCATAACGGCCGATTACATCGACGGTGACGGGGTCGTTACATAGAAGTCCCAAGCAGAAATATTGAAACATGCAACAGAAATTTGGAACAAGCACACATGAACACAAGTCATTCAAAAGAAGCTCTTTATTGATATTGAATACAAGATTATATTTGTGGGCGCAAGGCCAAATTACAAGTCTCTTGTGCTCACTTTTCTCTCATTTACAAGTCACTCTGTTCTCTCTCATCTCTCGATTACAATGCTTGAATCCAGCAGAAGCTTCGGAAGGCGATGTCCATACATTATATCATGTATAAGTCTTTGAGTCCAAGCGGCCGCACGCTTCGAATCGCCAAGGAACTCCGTGCCTCGACACATCCAAGCGAGCTCCGCGCCACGAGCTTCTACCTGTGCCTGCACATGAACACTGTGTGGGTGTCAGTACTCAACTGTACTGGTGGAGTGAGCTCCTCGCCCACCCATACAAAACTGACACGTTCATTTACTTTGTGCAGCTTAAACCCTTTCGATTGTCTTTCTAGTCTTGCCTTAGGATCGGTTTTAAGACTTGACATCTAACCAACTCGTTATGCGACGACATAGTCGTGCTATCGTGTTAACGTGCATTTCGATCGAGGCAGTGCCTCATCGCCTAGGTACTTGACCAAACTTCAACTTGGGACGGCAGGGTCGTGCCGTATTCTATTCGTAACTTAACATATTCGAGACAGTGACTCGCCGAGGAGCAACTTATGCAAACTCGACCGTGCCAAGGCATCAAGGGGTTGACTCGTGCAGGGCGTGCCCTTAGACTTTGCTTAGACTTGTCCGTGCTTCAAGATGAGGCCGTGCCTAACGACTCCCTGACTTAGCCAACTTTTACATTACGGTCCTTTCGACTTAAAGCGATGGCACTCGACTTAACTTATGCAAACTTAGGCCAACAATACCGATACGCGAAAGCCACTACGCGAATGCCACTATTGATACGCGAAAGCCAATACTTGATACGTGAAAGTCAATACTTGATACGCGAAAGCCACTACGCGAAAGCTGCTACGCGAATGCCCATATTGATATGCGAAAGCCAATACTTGATACGCGAAAACCTTGCTTAGTGCCGAAGCACGTGTCTTACTGACATAAGCCATAACTCATTCCTCTCGTGCTGATACAAGGCTGGCACTAACAGGATTATATCTTGCTGACTTGATACATGTCGTGCTAGACTGTCTCATGATTCGACCGACGTCGTACTAGTACATGACGCTATCCAATGGCAAATATGCGAATTGCCACTCTTGCCGACACATCTACATGAGTGGTCACTAACAATGTCAAGCTATCTTGGATCTCGGCTCGTGGGATATCAGCTCGTCCCTACATGGGTAGCTAACCCGGAGGCGCCGAAGTCTCCCATGTGGTCATCCAGCATCCTACTTTGAGCCTCACTCGTTCCTTCCGGACCGAATCGGTCCCTTGGCCTAGGCAACCGTTCGAGGAAACTTCACCTTGTCGACAAGTTATCCAATGACCATGCAAGATTCAACTCGATCTACCAATCCTTCCTTAACATGACCATGCTTTCCTTCTTTCTATCGAGACTCCCAAGTAGCGGGACCAATCTCGTCGACAACAAGTCGTGTAGACTTTCTTTGATCGTGGCATACTCTTTACTAGATCCATCGTAGCTCGTGCCTTAGACAGACCTGGTTCTATAGGCGACGCTATCGCTCAAGTCATATACTTTATACGACGAGCCTTGTTCTCAAGACACTACGCGACTTGACAACCGTAGCTAGAGCGGGACAGTGCTAGAAATAGCTTCGATAGCCCAGCATGATACTTTGTCTAACTTATTCGGACAACGACTCGACGAGCAAGGGCTACGCCGAGCTACGCATCGAGGGAACATGTCGTCCACGCGTTCGACTTGAACAATCAAGTTCTCGGGTGCCTAGACTTAAGCCTACAAGCCGTGCAAGACGACTTAACTTGCGGGACATGCGAAGGCTATGCCAAGCCTTGCGGGACAGGACTGTGCATGCTT
>JANAVB010033219.1:7525820-7548320 GCA_029216955.1 Iris pallida | reverse complement strand
GACTCATTCTCCCGGTGAGGAGCACGGGGAGACGGAGAGGTCTGCTACCTCTGGCGGACAGGCTCCGGTCACTTCTCCTGCAGATGGGACTTCTGTTGGGGCTCTCGGGGGTACTCCTCCAGCGCTCTCGATCACCGTCCCTGGGGCCATTGCGGGTGCTCTTCCCGTAGTGTCGGGGGCTACGACGGGAGCTGCCGGGGGTGTTCTTCCTCCTCAGCAGGGGACTCCTCCGGTGATGGTGGGAGCTATTCCTCATTTGCCTTCTCTGTCCACAGACATGGGGCAAATGCTCGCGTTCTTTCACCAGGTGCTGGAGTCCCAGCGGGCCCAGTACGAGGCTCAGTTGAGGCAGACAGAGGCCATGCGCCAGGGCATGGAGGATGCACATAGGTTGGCTATAGCGGCAGTGGAGCGTGGGGCTCCACAGAGGGAGGTGCAGCAGCAGCAGCAGAATATCGAGGATATCCAGGCATTCAAGAAGCTGGGTCCGAGAGATTTCAAGGGGACCGAGGGCATTATTTATGCTGATGACTTGCTCGAGGATATCGAGCGCCAGATTAGGGCCTCCCGCCTGGCAGACGACCTGAAGGTCGAGGCGGTTGGCTTGCAGTTGTTAGATGTTGCCTGGACATGGTTCTGGAACGAGCCGGCTCTTGCAGGAGAGGGCCACACTTGGGCTGAGTTTTGGGCTCTATTCAGAGAGAAGTTCTTTTCCCCTATGGACAAGATCGGCCTAGTGAGGCAGTTCCAGAACCTGCAGCAGGGCGGGATGACTGTGGAGGAGTATGCGGCGGAGTTCGACCGGCTGAGCCAATACGCCGAGTACTTGGTGAGCGAACCGGTGATCCGAGCAGAGCGCTTCCGGGAGGGATTGACATGGGATATCAAGATCCTGATCCCTTCCTTCTATGCGACATATGCAGAGGTTTATGCGGAGGCTCGGAAGGTGGAGAGGGAGTGGGGCTTGAAGCCGAAGAGAGATCGTGATTTATTTTCGGGGGCCAGTAGCAGCGCTGGGGCTGCTAAGCGCCCTCAGCTTCAGCATCAGTCTTTCCAGCATCACCAGCAGCAGGGGCAGGCCAGAGCGTCTGTCCAGAGGGGTCAGCAGCGTCCGGGGCAGGATGATCCTCCGTGCCACTTCTGTAAGAAGCCCAGTCAGCTCTTCGAGTTCTGCAGGAGGAGGCTGGGGTTGTGTCTCTTTTGTGGTGCCGTTGGGCATCAGATGCCGGAGTGTCCCAAGAACTCCCGTGTTACTGGAACAGCTCAGAGGGCACCCGTTCAGAGGGTACCAGCTAGTGTGCTGGTAGTTCAGCAGCGAGGTCCACTTTTGACCCAGCAGCAGCAGTTTGTTCAACACCGCCAGCAGAGGGGTGGTCAGGATAGAGCCTTTGCTCTCGCAGCCGAGGAGATGGAGCCTATTGCGGATGTCGTCGCAGGTTCTATTCTGCTCGATTCTTTTCCACCTTTGGCCTTATTTGATTCTGGTGCTACGCACAGTTTTATGTCTGTTTCTTTTGCTCTTAGGCCCAATATTATTGCTGAATATCTTGGTAGGACTTGTAAGATTATGACTGGGAATGGCATCATCCTAGTTAATAATGTTTGCAAGGGACATAGAGTTTCTTTGAGAGGCCGGGAGCTGAGTGCGTGTTTGCTCGTAATGCCACTTCCGAGTTACGATGTGGTACTCGGTATGGACTGGTTGAGCATGCACCACGCTAGCATCGACTGAAGAGGGGGCAGGATTCTGTTTAGGCCGCCGAAAGAGCCGGAGTATGAGTTCACCAGGGGTGCAGTGGAGCAGGGAGATGGATTCTGCGGAGCGTTGTTGGCGGGGCCGGTGTTGCCACATCCACTCATTGCTGAGTTCTTAGATGTCTTTCCCGAGGAGCTGCCCGGGATGCCGCCAGATCGTGATGTTGAGTTTTCTATAGACCTAGTGCCGGGCGCTGAGCCTATCTCCCAGCACGTCTATAGAATCAACAACAGTGAGTTAGCGGAGCTGAAGAGACAGGTCGACGAGCTGGAGGACAGGGGCTTTATTCGATCCAGTTCTTCACCTTAGGGCACGCCAGTTCTCTTCGTCCCCAAGAAGGATGGTACGGTACGTCTGTACATTGACTACAGGGCGCTCAACAACCTTACCATCAAGAACAAGTATCCTTTGCCGAGGATTGATGACTTGTTCGACCAGTTGAGCGGCGCGAGAGTGTTCTCGAAGATCGACTTACGTACCGGGTACCATCAGCTGAAGGTAAAGCGGGATGACATTCCGAAGACTGCCTTTCGGACCCGCTATGGCCAGTATGAGTATACCGTCATGCCGTTTGGGTTGACCAACGCCCCGGCGGTATTCATGAACTTGAAGAACAAGGTATTTCATCAGTACCTTGACAAGTTCGTGGTGGTCTTCATTGATGACATTCTCATCTATTCGAAGACACCAGAGGAGCATGAGGAGCACCTGAGGATTATGTTGGACACTCTCAGGAGGGAGCAGCTGTATGGGAAGCTGTCCAAGTGCGAGTTCTTCTTGGATCGCGATGAGTTCCTAGGCCATGTTGTCTCTGGCGAGGGGATTTCAGTGGATCCGAAGAAGATTTCTGCAGTGGAGTCCTGGTCTACGTCGAGCTCAGTAGCAGAGGTTCGGAGTTTTCTGGGTCTGGCAGGTTACTACCGGAGGTTCGTGCAGGACTTTTCCAGGATTGTCCAGCCGATGACCCGCCTTACCAGGAAGGACGAGGAGTTTGTTTGGTCCGACGAGTGCCAGGCCGCCTTCGAGGAGCTGAAGGCGAGGTTGACTACAGCTCCTATCTTGACGCTACCATCTGGATCTGGTGGTTATACGATCTACAGTGATGCTTCAGGACTGGGTTTGGGTTGTGTGCTTCAGCAGCACGGGAAGGTGATTGCCTATGCATCTAGGCAGTTACGTCCTCATGAGAGGAATTACCCTACCCACGATCTGGAGCTGGCAGCGGTCATCTTTGCTTTGAAGCTGTGGAAACACTATCTGTACGGAGAGCCTGTGGAGATTTACACTGACCACAAGAGCTTGAAGTACGTGTTTACCCAGAAGGAGCTGAATATGAGGCAGAGGCGATGGTTAGAGCAGATGATGGATTTTGATATATCCTTGCAGTACCATCCGGAGAAGGCCAACGTGGTCGCGGATGCTTTGAGCAGGTATCCCGTGGCCATGTGTTTGACGATGGATCGTCACCTTTTGGCAGATCTGGAGAGCTTGGGTATAGAGGTAATAGTTCCAGGGTTCGTGGCGCAGATATGGGGTCTCCAGGTGCAGTCGGAGCTGATGGACAGAGTCAGGGCAGCTCAGTTTGAGGATGAGGCTCGGAGAGTCATCAGGGAACAGGTCCAGAGAGGACTTGTCACGCCCCAGAACCAGAATACTGGAGAGCGGGAGAATGACTCAGCCAGCTACGTATTACGGGTAGATGAATACCGTATAATACGATCAATGTTGTCTAAAAGACAAGGGGGTGCATACTACATGAAAGTCTCGCTATGGTCACTTCACATCTATTGTCTCAATCATTCAAACAAGAAACAATAACAGAGAACATTTAAGATAAAGCAATAAGGCATTCCAAACGCTTAGTCAAAATGTTCTTGAGATCTGGCTTTACAAAATATAGCCAGATGATATAGCAACATATACACAATTGTTATCAGCTGCAGTCTGACTTAATTACAATTATGTAAAAGTAAATGCAAGACTATCCGACTAACATGTCGGTGCCAAGCGGCAAAATGTAAAGTAATTAATCAAAACGAGCGGGGAAGTAAGGAACCCACTCGAGTCCTCCTGCGATCATTCCTCTAGTATTGACCATCTTGGAGGTAGAGGTAAGTTGAGTCCTCGGGAACCGGCTCTAAATCTGGCCATGCAAAACCAGAGAGGTTAGACCTCTAATAGCAAGTACCGCAAGGAAGCACGATATGAGACATTAAACCAGTAAATAAGAGAATAAAATAATAGATCTCTGCTTGCTACTGGGATTTACATAACATCACGACACTTCGAACCAACCTCCCAACCAAACAAGGACAGAAGTTGGCTCGTCATGTCCTGATGCTCTGATCATCTCAGTTAGGTAACAGAGTAGGTACAGTACACAAACAAATCAACTTAAACGGCCATCCAACTCCTACGGCTTACTACTGTGAGTTCCAAGTTATCTTGGAATAATGCAATAAGGATTTCTCAGTTCTTATTATGGACAAGCAAGGCTAGTCGATCCAATCAATTAATTGCACCAATCATGAATTAGACGAGTCCCAGCAGGACGCCCGTCATCAATATACAATATACAATAATATAAGCAGATACCGCTCCCTGCCCGTGTGGCAGAATTGCAGTATCTGTGGGAACCAGCCGACCTGTTGGGTGCTAATAGTCCCAAAGAGAGCTGCCATGTAAGAACTCGAAAATCTATTCTCTCCATGCAATCATTATTTTTATTTAACTTAGTAGTCTCTACGTTGAGTGAAATCCCATGCCGTGGATCATGGTCATTCGGAATGAGTACTTTCGTACGGGGTACGATCTGTACAACTCTACAATGATGCCTGTGCGGTTAGGTTGTAGGTCTTACATAGCGTAATGCAACCATCCAAACTAACCACGGAACAATCATGCCTTGACCATAAAGTACACATGCTTCTTTTATAGTAAAATAAATAAATAAATAAATTGAAGCCTGCATGTGTGCCTGTATGTCAATATTCGGGATCGGCCAATCGATTATAGTAGTTCATACTTAATATGAACGTGTCTCATTCATTCATTTCAATAAGACGACTAGCCAGTCTCTTAGTTTCATCTAGGAACGCATGATCAATAATTAATCAAGATAACAATCAATGTTAATTAATGCCAAATTCGGGAAATAAAAGTTGGGAAATAAATAATGATTGGGAAATAAATAATCTCATGCGCTGTGGAAAATGATTGGGAAATAAATAATCTAATGCGCTGTGGGAAGTGATTGGAAAATAAATAATCTCATGCGCTGTGGGAAATGATTGGGAAATAAATAATATCATGCGCCTGAGGAAGAAAGATTCATGCGGCTGTGGAAAATGATTGGAAAATAAATAATCTCATGCGCTGTGGGAAATGATTGGGAAATAAATAATCTCATGCGCCTGAGGAATGAAGATTCATGCGGCTGTGGGAAATGATTGGAAAATAAATAATCTCATGCGCTGTGGGAATGATTGGAAAATAAGTAATCTCATGCGCCTGTGGGAAATGATTGGGAAATAAATAATCTCATGCGCTGAGGAATGATTGGAAAATAAATAAGCTCATGCCCCTGAGGAATACGGCTGTAGGAAATAAATATCATGCGCTGTTGGAAATGTTGGAAAATAAGTAATCTCATGCGCCTGTGGAAAATGATTGGAAAATAAATAAGCTCATGCGGCTGAGGAATGATTGGGAAATAAATAAGCTCATGCGGCTGTGAAAAATAAATATCATGCGCTGTGGGAAATAAATATCATGTGCTGTGGGAAAGGTTGGGAAATAAGTAATCTCATGCGCCTGAGGAATGCGGCTGTGGGAAATAAATATCATGCGCTGTGGGAAAGGTTGGGAAATAAGTAATCTCATGCGCCTGTGGGAAATAATTGGAAAATAAATAAGCTCATGCGCATGAGGAAGAAAGATTCATGCGGCTGAGGGAAATAAATATCATGCGGCTGGGACTGTTCTTCTTCTCCAAATTTCTGAGAACAGAACCATGGAAGAGAACCATGGAAGCCATTGCTTCCAAGCTCCATAAATCCTTCATCCCAAGCCCAAATATGGACTTCCATAGGTCAAAATTGGGTAGAACGAAATTCTCTACAACATGGAACCATCAAAACTTGAAGATAATAAAGTTTACTAGATCAAAACCTAAAAAATCCGAAAAATGTATCAAACTTAGATCTACAACAAATAAGCCATAGAAATTGGAAATGCTAAGTACTAAAGAGACTTAGAATCAAATAAGGAAGATGGTGGAACAATAATAATGGGGATCCATCATGAAGCAAGTTGGCACTTGTCTTGCTTTCCTAGGTTGGTGGGAGAGTTATGAGGAAGAAGAAGAGAAATGAGAAGAAGTAATGAAGAGAGAGAAAGAGTTTGGGGCTTTAAATGGGGTGGTGGTAGGTGGGGGTTGGGTTCATGATGAACCAACAAAAACCGAAAATAAACCAATCTAGGTCGAACCCATAGCAAAGCTAAAGCAGAGTATAAAAGCAGAAAGTAAAGTGCAGAAATGAAATTGCAGAAAATTAATTAACATAAAATTAAAGGGATTTAAATACAGAGCAATACATGATAAATATAAAATATTTACATTTAAATAGTACATGCATTCTAAAAATACGTATTCTGGGAATGGGAAGTGACATCTCTACCCTTCTTAGAAAAATTTCGTCCTCGGAATTTCAGATCCAAGCATGATAGAACGTCAAAGCTAAACTAATCTAAATATAAGTAAATTGAGTAAGCAATCATTCTACAATGATAATAACAAGTAATGTATCTACATCTAACAATCTACAACATTAAGCAATTCTACTCATAAGGTGACAAGCATGAGGAGTTAAGACAATCAAGGTATACAGAAAGAGATATACCTTGTGAGTCAAACAGGTACGGATACCGTGATCGGATATCATCCTCACGTTCCCACGTTGACTTCCCTAAAAAGTGATGACCCCAAGCAACCCGGACAAGGCTAATTGTTCGGTTCTTGAGTATCTTCTCTCTTCGGTCCAAAATAGACACAGGCTGTTCCTCGTAAGACAGGTTGGCACCAACAATCAGCTCAGAATGATCAAGGATATGGCTTGGGTCCGATACATACCTTCGTAACTGAGATACATAAAATACGTCATGCACCTCTCGTAACGAAGGTGGAAGGGATAAACGATAAGCAACATCGCCGATCCTCTCAAGAATAACAAATGGGCCCACGTACCACGGACTCAACTTCCCGTGAACGCCAAATCTAATAACCCCACGAGTAGGTAAGATCCGCAAGAACACGTGGTCCCAACAAAAAACTCTAGCGGCCTACGATGCTGGTCCGCCCAATGACGATGCCAATCCTGTGCAATTCGAAGTCGCTCTCTAATTCCCTTAACCACTTCAACGGTCTGGATAATCATTTCTGGGCCTAGCATCTTTCTCTCCCCGATATCGTCCCATGCCAGTGGCGACCTACACTTCTTACCATATAGTGCTTCAAATGGCGCCATCTGGATACTGGCTTGATAACTGTTATTATATGAGAACTCGACCAAGTGTAGGTGGCTCTCCTAAGATCCTCCAAAATCTAGGGTGCAAGCTCGCAACATATCCTCTAAAGTCTGAATTGTTCTTTCTGATTGCCCGTCCGTCTGTGGATGGTAAGCCGTGCTAAATCTTAACTTGGTACCCAAGCTATGATGTAAGCTCTTCCAAAAATGTGACGTAAAACGGGTATCTCTGTCTGACACAATACTGACTGGGACCCCATGCTGTCTGACTATCTGCTGCATATACAATTCTGCCAACTTCTCCGTAGATTGACCTACTCTAAAAGGAAGAAAATGTGCCACCTTTGTCAGCCGATCTACTATCACCCAAATAGCATTTTTACCACTTGGTGATCTCGGTAAACCGGTCACAAAGTCCATTGTAATATGTTCCCACTTCCATTCCGGGATAGAAAGCGGTTGCAATAATCCAGCTGGCCTCTGCTGCTCTGTCTTCACTTGCTAACATACCAAGCAACGGGAAATGAATCTAGCTATCTCCCTCTTCATCCCGTTCCACCAGAAGTGCTGCTTGATATCTTGGTACATCTTGGTCCCTCCAGGGTGTATGGAATACTGAGAGCTGTGAGCTTATGCCATAACCTCCTGTCTGATATCTCCGCTAGGTACACATAGACGCGATCCAAACCTAAGTGTACCATCCTCATGGATTTGCATCTCCTTTCTGAGTCCTGACTCACATTCTGTCCTAAGCTTCTGAATCCTTGGGTCTTGTGCCTGAGCTGCCTTGATCCTATCTACCAAGTTGGATTGAACTTGTAGACTCGCCAGAACTCCTACATCACAAGGAAGTATAACCTCGATGCCCATCTTCTGAAGGTTTTCTAAGATATGCCTCTGGGTTGTTAACATAAATGCGCCGCCACTCCTGCTGAGAGCATCTGCTACCACATTAGCCTTGCCTGGATGATACTGAAGCTCCACGTCATAGTCCTTAATCAACTCCAACCATCTTCTCTGCCTCATGTTCAGTTCCTTCTGAGTAAAAATGTACTTCAGACTTTTGTGGTCTGTGTACATGTCCACTCGGTCACCATATAAGTAATGCCTCCATAGCTTCAAAGCAAATACTACTGCTGCCAACTCCAAGTCATGAGTTGGATAATTCTTCTCGTGGTCTCGAAGCTGCCTAGATGCGTACGCTATCACCTTTCCGTGCTGCATGAGGACACATCCAAGTCCTTTACCCGACGCATCACAATAAACGGTAAAACCTCCGGGTCCAACTGGCAATGTAAGAATAGGCGCTGATATCAACTTCTGCTTCTAGTTCTCAAATGATGCTTGACATTCTGCCGACCAGACGAATGGCACGTCCTTCCGTGTCAAGCGGGTCATGGGTGCTGAAAGCCTTACAAAATCTGATACAAACCTTCTGTAATATCCTGCCAATCCCAAGAAACTTCGCACATCTGCTACGGTCTTGGGTACTGGCCAACTTTCTACTGCTTCTACCTTCTTGGGATCTACTGCTACTCCAGCTTCTGATATGATATGACCCAAAAATGAAATATGATCCGACCAAAACTCACACTTGCTGAGCTTGGCATACACTGGTTCTCTCTCAGAACCTGTAACACCTTCCGGAGGTGATCTTCATGCTTCTCTTCACTAGTTGAATATACAAGAATGTCGTCGAAAAACACAACGACAAATTGATCCACGTACGGCATAAAGATGCGATTCATCAAATCTATAAAGATTGCTGGAGCATTGGTCAAACCAAACGGCATTACTAAGAATTCATAATGCCCATACTTCGACCTGAATGCTGTCTTGGAAATGTCCTCCTTTCGAACCCTCACTTGGTGATACCCTGAACGAAGATCTATCTTGGAGAAAACTCTAGCTTTACTCAACTGATCAAATAAGTCGTCGATCCTGGGTAGTGGGTACTTGTTCTTTACTGTTGCCGCGTTAAGCTTCCTGTAATCGATGCACAATCTGGATGACCCATCCTTCTTCCCCACAAGTACCACTGGTGCTGCCCATGGTGACACGCTAGCTTGGATGAACTTCTTCTCCTTCAGTTCCTTTATGTGCTGATATACCTTGGCCTGTTCGGAATCCGTCATTCTATAAATTCGATCTGATATCGGTTTAGTTCCAGGTGCCAATTCTATACTGAACTCAATATCTCTAACCGGTGGTAGACCTGGAAGTTCTTCGGGAAATACGTCCAGAAACTTTTCAACTACCTTCGGGACTTGAACTTCTTCCATTGCCGTCACTACTCCCTGCTCTTGTTGAGTTGCAACTGATTTGACTAAGGTGAACCACTTCATGCCTAGAATATCAAAAGATACACTTCCTCTACGACAATCTTTTGTCGCATGACTATCTTTCAGCAAGTCCATGCCTAAGATAACGTCGAAATTTCCAACAGGAAATTCTATCAACCGGGCGGGTAAGGAATGCCCGCAAACTACAATGCTATACGCTAGAATAACTCTACTAACTCCTACGAGCCCATTACCAGTGAGTATATTTAACCTCCCTGGCAATGCCTCGAATTCCATTCCTAGCCGTATTGTAAATTGTGCAGATATAAATGAGTGTGATGCTCCCGAATCAAACAATGCTACTGCGGGATAAGAGGCGACGAGAATGTTACCTGCCACAACATCTTTCGATGCCAATGCCTCTTCCAAGGACAGAGTGAATGCCTGCCCTCGGCCTCCTTGCTGGTTTCCATGCTGCGGCCTAGTCTGGTGCTGCCGCTGGCCCCTGCCTTGGTGATGCTGGGGTGGTCTATGCTGGCGTTGCTGCATCGGCGGTCCCTGCTGCCGAAACATCTGAGCCTGTGTCATGAACGGGCGCTTTGTCAATGGCCTCACTGCTACCGCTAGTCCTCGATACGGTCCTGCCCCTGGTGCAGGCAGAGCAGGAAACTGCTGTACTGGTCCTCCTGACCTCGAATTCATGGGACATGTGGTAACCCGATGATCTGGATTTCCACATATCAAACACTGCCTATTCAATGTCCGACACACATCTCTAGTGTGCCCTATCTTCCCACAATAAGTACAGCCCGCTGGGGGTTGCTGATTCTTCTTCTGTTGCTGCTGCTGCCTGGGTGGAGGTGCTGGCCCTCGTATTGCCACATCGTGAATACGAATGCCAAGGGACGATGCTGTTGTTCGGGGCGCTGCTCCCCCTCCTCCTTCAATCTGACTGTGTGATCTCTTCTGACCTCCAGTCCTCGTCGTGATCCTCTGAACGGTTATCTCATGCCTTCGAGTCGCCGTCAATACTTCATCAAAAGTCTGGTAATTGTGCCCCTCTATCAATTGCAAGAGCTCAAGATAAAACCCTTGCTGGAACCTCATAGCCCTCTGGCTCTCTGTTGCTACCATCTCTGGGGCGAACCTACTCAATCTGCAGAACTCTGCTGCATAAGCATTTACAGTCTTGCCATCCTGTCTGAGGTTGATAAACTTCTGTTGTAGCTCAAACTGTGCCACAACTCTATAGTACTTTGTCTTGAACCTTACGGTAAAATCGTCCCAAGCAACAGGACGTCTGATGCCCACTTCCTCTGATTCGCACCAATCACATGCGAGATCCTGAAGTAACAACTTCACTAGATCCACACGTTCTTCTGCCGGTACCTTAGCTGCTGTCAGAATAGCCTCAATATCCTTAAGCCATGCATCTGCTGAGATGACATCCTCCGTGCCCTCGAAACGGCGGGGGTTGTATTTGCAAAACCTAGCTGATGCTCCTGAATCTGGCCTCGCACCTCTTTCCAATGCCGTCTGCAATCCTTGGTTGTGTAGTACGTTCTGCTCTTGTAACTGAGCATGCATGCGCTGCTGGGCTAACATCTGATGTTGCTGAGTAGCCATCATCCCTCTCATGATCTCCAGAAGAGCCGGTGTGTCCATTCCCACAGGGGTAGGTGGAACTGTTGGTGGTGGTGGAACATTCGAATACTGCGGTCCAGCTGCTGGTTCCACTATCACTTCTTCTTGGATGGTCTCTTGAGTTAGTACCGGCCCTTGTTGCTGACCAACCTGGTCAGGTTGCCCATGTTGCCCTTGTTGTTGTTGCCCAATCATGACAGATGCGGACGAGGTGCCCCTAAGAAAAGGGACAAAAGAACAATCAAACGATCGGACAGGAAAGATCAATGAAGTCAAAGGATACAGGAATGTCAAGCTAGAGTCGAGAGTAACGAATCATGAGATCAAGGGGGAACATGTGTGATTGAGACATCCTATAAATTAAAATACCCCACAAGTCTGAAATCAGACCTGCATGGGCCACCACTAAAATCTTGTCACGCCCCAGAACCAGAATACTGGAGAGCGGGGGAATGACTCAGCCAGCTACGTATTACGGGTAGATGAATACCGTATAATACGATCAATGCTGTCTAAAAGACAAGGGGGTGCATACTACATGAAAGTCTCGTTATGG
Organism: Iris pallida; assembly: GCA_029216955.1. Classification (NCBI taxonomy): domain Eukaryota; kingdom Viridiplantae; phylum Streptophyta; class Magnoliopsida; order Asparagales; family Iridaceae; genus Iris; species Iris pallida. The sequence goes on along the minus strand of JANAVB010033219.1, from coordinate 7,536,557 downwards.
TCACTTTACATCTATTGTCTCAATCATTCAAACAAGAAGCAATAACAGAGAACATATAAGATAAAGCAATAAGGCGTCCCAAACGCTTAGTCAAAATATTCTTGAGATCTGGCTTTATAAAACATAGCCAGATGATATAGCAACATATACACAATTGTTATCAGCTGCAGTCTGACTTAATTACAATTATGTAAAAGTAAATGCAAGACTATCCGACTAACATGTCGGTGCCAAGCGGCAAAATGTAAAGTAATTAATCAAAACGAGCGGGGAAGTAAGGAACCCACTCGAGTCCTCCTGTGATCATTCCTCTAGTATTGACCATCTTGGAGGTAGAGGTAAGTTGAGTCCTCGAAAACCGGCTCTAAATCTGGCCATACAAAACCAGAGAGGTTAGACCTCTAATAGCAAGTACCGCAAGGAAGCACGATATGAGACATTAAACCAGTAAATAAGATAATAAAATAATAGATCTCTGTTTGCTACTGGGATTCACGTAACATCACGACACTTCGAACCAACCTCCCAACCAAACAAGGACAGAAGTTGGCCCGTCATGTCCTGATGCTCTGATCATCTCAGTTAGGTAACAGAGTAGGTACAGTACACAAACAAATCAACTTAAACGGCCATCCAACTCCTACGGCTTACTACTGTGAGTTCCAAGTTATCTTGGAATGATGCAATAAGGATTTCTCAGTTCTTACTATGGACAAACAAGGCTAGTCGATCCAATCAATTAATTGTGCCAATCATGAATTAGACGAGTCCCAGCAGGACGCCGGTCATCAATATATAATATACAATAATATAAGCAGATACCGCTCCCTGTCCGTGTGGCAGAATTGCAGTATCTGTGGGAACCAGCCGGCCTGTTGGGTGCTAATAGTCCCAAAGAGGGCTGCCATGTAAAAACTCGGAAATCCATTCTCTCCATGCAATCATTATTTTTATTTAACTTAATAGTCTCTATGTTGAGTGAAATCCCATGCCGTGGATCATGGTCATTCGGAATGAGTACTTTCGTACGGGGTACGATATGCACAACTCTACAACGATGCCCGTGCGGTTAGGTTGTAGGTCTTACATAGCGTAATGCAACCATCCAAACTAACCACGGAACAATCATGCCTTGACCATAAAGTACACATGCTTCTTTTATAGTAAAATAAATAAATAAATAAATTGAAGCCTGCATGTGTGCCTGTATGTCAATATTCGGGATCGGCCAATCGATTATAGTAGTTCATACTTAATATGAACGTGTCTCATTCATTCATTTCAATAAGACGACTAGCCAGTCTCTTAGTTCCATCTGGGAACGCATGATCAATAATTAATCAAGATAACAATCAATGTTAATTAATGCCAAATTCAGGAAATAAAAGTTGGAAAATAAATAATTATTGGGAAATAAATAATCTCATACGCTGTGGAAAATGATTGGGAAATAAATAATCTAATGCGCTGTGGGAAATGATTGGAAAATAAATAATCTCATGCGCTGTGGGAAATGATTGGGAAATAAATAATATCATGCGCCTGAGAAAAAAGATTCATGCGACTGTGGAAAATGATTAGAAAATAAATAATCTCATGCGTGTTTTCCATAAATAAATTCCTTTATTTATTGTGTATCTGGAAAAATTACAACTGTGGGAATCTGATCTAGAAGACGATCACTTTATCCCTTGGACTATGCGAAGAAGAAAAGCTCTCAAAATTTTGACAGTAGATAACTATGTATCCGTACAATAAATGAGAAAAAGAACTCTATTTATAGAGTCAAAAATAATAACTGAAAAGATAACTGTTTTCACAGCCTGTGCTTAGTTGAAAATCATGCAGGATTTAACATACGCAAGGTTGTGAGCAGTTACTGGACGTGGCCTGTAACTGTTGGACACATGACAATCATACATGAGTCGTGTGCAAGTTACAGGACACGCAGGCGAGAGATCAGTGGCATGGCTGCCACGTACTCCGATTTGATGAAATCCACGCAGACTTGTTGAAGACGAAATCCACGCAGACTCGGGGTAGAAAGCTTCAAAATCCACGCAAACTTGGGGCAAAAAGCTTCAGAATCTACGCAGACTTGGTGAAGACGAAATCCACGCAGACTCGGGGTAGAAAGCTTCAAAATCCACGCAAACTTGGGGCAAGAAGCTTCAGAATCTACGCAGACTTTGATGAAAAAAACTTCAGAATCCACGCAGACTTGAGGAAGAAAACTTCAGAATACACGCAGATTTTGGGATAGAACTGCCAGCTGTCTTGATTCAGCGTGCCTCGACTGACACAAAATCTCTGGTAGTGATTGCTTTTGTCAGTCACATTAAATGACAAGAAGCTCTTTTGGTACGCCAACTTGACGAAGGTTGAGTCTTGCTGAAGAAGATTTCAAAAATCACGCAATAGACGACTGTGATCTCTCGAATTCTGTGCATACGTGGCATACGAAGAGACATTCTTCGACTGTTGTGCTGTCAGTCATAATTACTCTCTGACAAATGATGAGCTGTCTCTCCAGCGTGATTTGTAAATATTGTCTGGATCAACTGAGCGTGACTTTTGACTCTGTCCTGATCAACTCAGCGTGACTGTCATTTTTAAAGGCCTACAAGACCCCCTTCAAAGTTTTCGAAAAATTGAAAAGACTTCAAAAATTTTGAAATACTTTGAAAATAAGATGATAAAATGAAATCAGTCACGCTGAGATGACTTCAAATTTTTCGGAAGTCGGAAAGACTTCGAAGTTCTTTGAGAATATCCAAATGAACTTATTAAATGTCATGATGACTCTTCATTTTCCGAGACTGATTTTATCCAGTTTATGGTGGAATATGAACCGCCGGCGAGCTCTATTATATAAACAGGGAGAGGATTCATTTAATCTTCATCTTACGTCAACATGACACCAAAAGAGAAAGCTGAGGAAGAAGCACGCAAGTTGGGCTTTTGTTCCCATGGTGACCCCACTTTTGGGGGTGAAGAGCCAGAGCCCCTTGTCTTCGAACTCAAAGATGATCCCTTACAACTAGCCAAGAATTTCTTGAGCTATTTTGGCTTAGATGGCTCGTTCATGACCATTTTGATTCTTTTGAGCGAGTAATGCACCCAATGAATGGCTCATTGCTCGAGTATATAGGAGAAATGGAATTCCTGAAACGGGAGGTACCAATACTGGAGGGCTCATCAGATATTATTTTATATCATCGAATGCTTTCTGACATTCATCATTCCAGACAAAAGAAACACCTTTTTTCATAAGTTTGTTGAATGGTCTGCAGCATCCTGATAAATTAGAGATGAATCTTCTGATATAAGCGATCCTTCCTTGAAATCCTCGTAGCTCTTTTAAGGTGCGTGGAGGACGCATCTCTTGGATGGCTTTGATCTTCTCGGGATCCACGTGTATACCTTTAGAGGTAATGACGAAGCCGAGAAATTTACCACTAGAGACGCCTAAGAAGGACTTAGTAGGGTTCATCTTTAATTGATGCTTACGCATTAGATCAAATATAGTCTTCAAATCTTGGATATGATCCTCTTTTTGTCGACTTTTGACTGCAATATCATCAACATAGCATTCGACTATTTTTCGCAAATGTTCACGGAATATAGTGCTTATAGCTCGTTGATAAGTTGCTCCTGCATTCTTGAGACCGAATGGCATAACTGTATAACAGTATGTACCGATCGGCGTTCTGAAAGAAGTGTGCTTCTCGTCATCTGGAAACATTTTAATCTGATTGTATCCAGAATACCCGTCCATGAATGACATCCGCTCAAATCCACAGGTATTATCAATCATGACATCAGTGATTGGTAGAGGAAATTCGTCTTTAGGGCATGCCGCATTGAGATCGCGGAAGTCTATGCATACTCTGACCTTGCCAGTCTTTTTAAGGACAGGAACTATGTTAGCCACCCAATCGGGATGTTGTTCCTCTCTAATAAACCCGGAGGTTATGAGTTTATTGACTTCAACTTCAATTGCATCCATAATATCTAGACGAAATCGTCGCTGTTGTTGTTTGACCGGTTTAGCATTCGGCAAGATATTGAGCTTGTGAGTTGCAATTTGTGGATCAAGTCCTGGCATATCTTCATAACTCCAAGCGAAGACGTCGATGTAGTCACGAATGAGTTTGATCATGTCTTGCTTATCAGGTTCAGAAAGACTTTCACTAATGAATATTGGTTTGGGAGATCCCTCTTCACCAACATCTATTTGAACAAGTTTGTCTTCAGTCGGAGGTTCTTTTTGCTCGAAACGGAACTCCCATTGATTATCTAATCTTTGGGCCCATTGTTTCGATTCAGGTGAGATTTCAAACTCTTCTTCGTCTTCATCACTTTCTTCAGAATGGTCAATGAAAACCATGTTGGAAGACAGAATGTTGCAGTAGAAGTCCCCGATACTTGTATCGGAATCCCAAGAAGTGGTACTAGAAGAATCAGATCTCTTATCTTCGTCAGACTCGGGATCTTCATGGATAATATTGATAAAAGGAGTAGGAGCTATATAGTCCAGTCCGCATTTCGTCCTTCCATATTTCAGAGGAGGAATACGAACAGGCATTTTTCTTCCCTTTCCACTATTGAGGCCAGTCCTGAAGTCATAGCCCATATTTTTGATGATGTCTTTAGATTGCTGACTATAACGACGTAGTTGTAATCTTCCAGTGTCATCATTTTTGTCTTCATCTTCTAAATCAGAAGGACTTTGGGGCCCTTTATAGAAGAATATTGGAATGTCTCCTGGCTTTCTGCTGGGAACTAGAAAGTATGAAGATTGTACAGGTTCTAGGGATACATCTGTATGAACAGTCTGTACAACCCCTATGGTTATTACGTTCAAGTCATCTAATAAATGTAAATAACTACGAACATAATTACACACATCAGCATACTGCAAAGATGGAGACTTTTTATTAAATATAAAAGCAGCAGCATTTACATTGGGAGAAGGCTGAGCCTTAGAGATTTTAGCCAAGTCAATGACTAAAGGGGGAGAAGAAGAACGAGAAGAAGCGTTGTTTCGATTAAGATCGATAACAAATGGCTCAGTATCCTGTTTCATATGTGGAGATGCAGGAATTACAGTACGCCCACTGACAGGAATAATCATTGTGTCTTGAGCAAACGACTGAGGTAACGGAGAAATCCGTCCACTCACCGGAATGATGAAAGAACCTTCTTCAGAGAGTTTGGGAGATTGTTACTGAATAGTTTGACCTTTAACAGGAATTATTAAGGTCTCACTTTGTGAATCCTCTTTCTCCATAGCTTGTATAACCCTTGTATACTCTTCTTTGTACATTCGGGAATCATTGAAATAAGCTTCAACCCCATAGAAGGGATTTATATCAGCAACTTCTTTTTGTACTCTTCCATTGCTATCAATGTATTTAAAACATTGATGAAGAGTAGAAGGCACCACATTATTTTCATGAAGAAAGGGCCTCCCCAGAAGAAGATTATAGGATCCCACGATCTCGATCACATAGAAAGTGACTTTGGATCTGAAACCGCCTATCTGAAGCTTCAGATGAATCTTTCCCAAAGGCTCGCTTCGGCTTTGATTGAATCCCAGGATAGTAGTAACCGTCTTAGTGAGCTTGTGAAGAGAGATTTTTAGTTCATCCAACAGACTCTTTGGCATTATGCTTATAGCAGACCCTGGATCAATGAGGATACGATCTATCTTCATTGTATCGATATAACCGGTGTAGTAGAGAGGCCGATCATGTCGATTATCCTCCAATAGCATGTCATCTTGTGTAAAGGTGATATTTGGGATAATTTCCAATACACTGTTGCAATGTAAGCAAGTGGCAAGTTCTGCATCTGGCTTCTTCAATTGTGCAAGACAAGAGTCAGCTTGTAGAAGTGCTTCACTTAATGTCTCCCGAGTCTCTTTGGAAAGACGTAGAAGTTCAAAGAGGGACATTCTAGCTGGAGTATTAGCAAGCTGAGCTAAAATGTCGAAATTATAAGGCTTCTGAAGTCCAAGAGGAGAGGACTTCTTGATTGGCTTATCAAACCGAGCCTGTTGTTTGCCTTTCTCCAGAGCTGTAGGCTTGGGAGGAACAGGTTCAGTGGATGATTCTTCTTCAGGAGGAACATTAGAAGCATCTTTATCAGCTGGAGGGATATCAAGAGGATCCTCAGAATTTTTGGAATAATCCTTTAGATAAGGTTTCCCCGTTCGAGTAGCACTAACAAGTGCTTCTTCTTTCTCTTTTGGCTCTGTGTCAGGAATAGATCCAAGAGAAGTCATATGACATGATTTAATCTTTCCAGCCTTCTTGGACTTTCGAGAAGTAGTCTTTTGAGGAGAAGGCGATTCAAAATCTGCCACTAGATCAGGATGGATCCACATGATTTCTCCAGTTTCCAAAGTGATTGGCACTAATCCTTCAGACCGTGGAGGAGGAAGATTCACTATGTCAAGAGTTGCCTTGGGAATAGGAACGATCCCACTTTCAAGGAGTTGAGGAGGGAAATCTCCGAATTGCATAGAGACGACGTTGGAGGTGACGGTCTTCTCTTTTGGAGTAAGAGAGATAGCTCCAGATTTAATCATTTCTTGGATCTTTCCTTTCAGTACATAACATGTACGAATTGTATGACCCAGCATTCTGTGATATGGACAGTATTTGGGATGATCTGTTTTACCAGCTTCATCAGGTTTCTTGATCTCAGGTAATTGTATCTTATTACCTTTCAGCAGACATTCAAAGATACCAAGGACATCGTCGTCATAGAAAGAATATTCTTCTTTGGGGCGACTGAAGAACAGTTTGGCAACTCTAGAGGGGGGTGAATAGAGTATATATATATATAATGACCAATTAAAAAATTACTCTTTCACGAACAATGAATAATCAGAGTAAAATGCGGAATATAAATGAAAGACAAGAGAGCATACGCAAACACAGCAATTTTAACCTGGTTTCCCTCGTGGAGGACTAGTCCAGGCCTGAGAACTCTAGCTCAGGATTAAATCCACTATTTGTGAAATAGTAGCTTACAACCCTGTAGAAGCTAAAAATAAATTAGCTATTTCTACGCAAAAGCCAAGCCAAAATATGTTGTACGCAGGTCAAACTGAGTCAACATAGTTTATAAAGCTAAATCGGTTTGTACGCGCGCACTGGTTTCTCAGGGGTTGTACACAGACGCCAGCTGTCCTATTTTACTCTACGCGCGCAATGGTTGCTCAGGGGTTGTACGCAGACGCCACCTGTCCTATTCTTTCTACGCAGTGGGGACAGGCTGTCATCTCTACATTTAATGCAGAGATATGGGATCTGACAGCCATTATTCTTTTCTCTGACATTTAATGGCACAGAAGTCGGAGAGACATATTGGAATCGAGGAAATGCTATTTTATACATAAAAGCTTTACGCAGCTGAGATTTATTGAGATACGCAGACGGCTATGATGATGGTTTTCACTGTTTACGAAAAGACATCTCACGTAACTCAATATTCATTGGTTAGTGTACTAACAGAGGAGAAGTATTACGCTCAATTATTTTCCCCTATACGCAAGAGTCTATTTAAGCTAATTAAATGCTTAAGGCTATATTAGCCACTCTTAAGTATACGCGTATTAGTTTATTTGGGTTATTTTAATACCCAAGGCTGATTAGCCACTATACGCAGGGGAGCATTAATTGAGTTTAATCATTTTTTCCTTCTGTACGTAAATTACCATAATTATAGGGTACGTGGCAGGATACACGCGTACGAGATTATGTTTTTGCAGTACGTGGGACACATGGCGTCTGCGTAAGACTCTGAATATGATCGTGCTGAGCAGTTGTATATATGTGGGCTACGTGGCATTGTCTGCGTAAAGCTTCCAAAATACTTGCATTGTGTTGAGCCGAGCAGTTAGCAGTATGTGGGACACATGGCACTTGCGTAAAGCTCTAAATGAGATCGTGTATGGCAGTTGCATGCGTAATATGCGTAATGGCCTTATTTTGCTGCTTATTTCTCGGAAGACTTAAACCTATAAATAGGCAATAATTTTGACAGCAAAAGGACAGAATCGGACGGAGAGAATCAAAAGAATTGTTATAATTCTCGAGTGTTCTCTTTTACTTCTTCTTCTCAAGAACAAAGTGAAGTAGAGCAGGAAAGCATTTGACTTGTGCCATCAGTGCCAACTTTGTCGATACCTTTCTAAGGTCTCCGTTCTTCAGTTGTTCTTCCTTCTTCCTCAAGACAGCAAGTTTCTTCAACATCATTGTGTGGTCCAAGGAACAAAGTGATCATTTGTGAATCAGACTTCCATAGCAATACATTCCCAGAATCAAATTTGTACTTTTGTACTTTTTCTCGTTTCTTTTCTTGAAGTTGTAAAGGCTTTTTGTTAAGTAAAACAAAATGGCGACTCTGCTGGGGACGACTTTCTCCTCTGATGAGAAAGTAATTGCTCAACACGACGATGCGTCGATCGGATCGACGAAGAAGACTCTGGTCGTTTCTTTCGACCAGACTGCCTATGAGGAGATGCTTCATGCTGGGGGTGGCAATCGCCACTCCAAAGTGTTGAAGTCGCGTAAGGTACGAAAGGTCTGGATGCCTAAATCTGACGTACCTTCTTCACAGTCTGATGGGATTCTTCCCACTCCTGTTGCTGAGACTCCCGCCAGTGGCGTGGCAGTCCCAATGGCAGGCTCTAACTCTGTTCGCAGAGGTCAGTCTCCCGCTTTGGGCGTGGTAGACACTGTGGCAACTCACCCTGCGCATAAAGGAAAATCTCCCGTCTTCGATGTGGCAGATACTCCTGTCTCGCGTAAGGGTACGTCTCCCGTCATTGACGTGGCAGACATCAATACTTTACGTCTTGCGCGTAAGGGAAAGTCTCCTGCATGTGGCAAGGTAGACTCATCTCTACGCACACAGCGTAACAAACAGTCTCCTGTTGAAAACAGCGTAGATAATTCCTTTCGTTTTGTGGGCAAAACTTCGGTTTTTAACCCACAAATTCCAAACAAAACACCACGCAGAATTCCTAATCTCAGGATTACGCGCGATGTTGATGGTAAATGCTGTGCACAAAAGCCAACTTCTGACTTGCGTACGCAGCTTCAGGCCAAGAAAAATCCAGCCACTTACGCCAATGAGATCAGCAACTCACTTTATACTCATGGGGCTCAAAGATTTCCTGCACCAAATCAGAAGAAGAGATGCTGCCTTCTCCTACTGTTGACTTACGCCAAATGTTAAATCAAAAGCGTAGTGATAGAAATGTTCCTATGACTCTCCCTAATGATGATCATCACTGCGAAAGTCATCAAATTGTAATAAAATGTTGTTGCTCTAATACAAAGCGGTCTGTTTTTGACCGATTAAATTATGATGTGTCTCAACAACATGATGAACGTAATTTTGAGTTGTCATATGCTTCTGTTAATATGGCTTCTCACATACCTAGACGAAGAGGAACGAGACGTAATTCGTCTCAGACTCCAAGTCAACAGAGATTTAACAGGATCGTTGACAATTTTGAAGGTGTTTATCAGAATACTCGATCAAGGAGTCGTCAATCTATTATGCCCTCTTCAGATTCTGAGGCTGGGGGTACTCAGAATTTTGATTCTGAAACTGATAGTGTGGATTCTAATCTCTACACTAGTCCATCCGTAAGTTCAAAAGAGGCAAAAATTTATGTTGCAGGTGATGAACCGGAATCTTCCGGTAACACAGAACAAAGACTAATTATAGTCGAGCAAACCATGAAGGAGCTGATGGCTATGATGCAAAACATGCAGCAAACTCTAACAGCTCAGCATACAGTACCACCTCCGGTTCAAGTAGTCACACCAAACCAGGATGGACAGGGGGTAGACACACCCCTAAATAATCCTGAACCCATTGCTAATCAGGATTCAGCATCTCCTGAACCTCTTCATCCAGAAAGTGCTCCACTTCCTCAGATGGGGGTTCCAATCCTCCCTGTTACTCTCCAATCCAATGGTATATTGCAAGAAGTAAGAGAATTAAAAGCAGAATTGGAGAGTATGAAGCATAAAACTCATCTCCAAAAATTGGGGATTAAACAGCCATATCCTCCCCACTGGAATGACGTTCCCTTTCCTTCCAAATATAAACCACCATCCATGGTTTTGTTTGATGGGAAAACTTCTCCGAATCAATTCATAAACCATTTTGAAATGATGACTATTCATTTAGAAAAAATGACGCCCTCCTCACTAGAGCTTTTATTGGTTATCTGACAGGCATTGCTTATGATTGGTATCGTAGTTTACCTGATAATTGCATATCATCATTTGAAGAATTCAAAGCAATGTTTTGTCTCGCTTTTACGAAGTAGGAATGGACATGAACATGTCCTCCTTGATAGCAATTAAACAAAGAGATAAAGAAGAAGCTCGGGCATTTATTGATCGATTTCGACAAGCGACTCTAAAATTGCCTCCTGGGATGCCAGATGCAGCGTTGATTGATACATGTAAGATGAACCTGCATCCCACCATTGCTGTCTTTATTGGACCCACTCAATTCACTGATTGGCCTTCTTTTATTATGGCTGCTGCTTCAGCCGAAGATAACGGCAGATTGGCACGAGAAATGGATTATGTTTACCTTCGAAGATAAAGGAAAGAAGCCATTGCTGGCCCAAGTCATAACAATAAGGGTGGTGGGAAAAGGAGATAAAGGAAAGGAGACATGGTGGTAAACCTTTCT
>JANAVB010033219.1:7468521-7525807 GCA_029216955.1 Iris pallida | reverse complement strand
CCGTGCCCTCGAAACGGCGGGGGTTGTATTTGCAAAACCTAGCTGATGCTCCTGAATCTGGCCTCGCACCTCTTTCCAATGCCGTCTGCAATCCTTGGTTGTGTAGTACGTTCTGCTCTTGTAACTGAGCATGCATGCGCTGCTGGGCTAACATCTGATGTTGCTGAGTAGCCATCATCCCTCTCATGATCTCCAGAAGAGCCGGTGTGTCCATTCCCACAGGGGTAGGTGGAACTGTTGGTGGTGGTGGAACATTCGAATACTGCGGTCCAGCTGCTGGTTCCACTATCACTTCTTCTTGGATGGTCTCTTGAGTTAGTACCGGCCCTTGTTGCTGACCAACCTGGTCAGGTTGCCCATGTTGCCCTTGTTGTTGTTGCCCAATCATGACAGATGCGGACGAGGTGCCCCTAAGAAAAGGGACAAAAGAACAATCAAACGATCGGACAGGAAAGATCAATGAAGTCAAAGGATACAGGAATGTCAAGCTAGAGTCGAGAGTAACGAATCATGAGATCAAGGGGGAACATGTGTGATTGAGACATCCTATAAATTAAAATACCCCACAAGTCTGAAATCAGACCTGCATGGGCCACCACTAAAATCTTGTCACGCCCCAGAACCAGAATACTGGAGAGCGGGGGAATGACTCAGCCAGCTACGTATTACGGGTAGATGAATACCGTATAATACGATCAATGCTGTCTAAAAGACAAGGGGGTGCATACTACATGAAAGTCTCGTTATGGTCACTTTACATCTATTGTCTCAATCATTCAAACAAGAAGCAATAACAGAGAACATATAAGATAAAGCAATAAGGCGTCCCAAACGCTTAGTCAAAATATTCTTGAGATCTGGCTTTATAAAACATAGCCAGATGATATAGCAACATATACACAATTGTTATCAGCTGCAGTCTGACTTAATTACAATTATGTAAAAGTAAATGCAAGACTATCCGACTAACATGTCGGTGCCAAGCGGCAAAATGTAAAGTAATTAATCAAAACGAGCGGGGAAGTAAGGAACCCACTCGAGTCCTCCTGTGATCATTCCTCTAGTATTGACCATCTTGGAGGTAGAGGTAAGTTGAGTCCTCGAAAACCGGCTCTAAATCTGGCCATACAAAACCAGAGAGGTTAGACCTCTAATAGCAAGTACCGCAAGGAAGCACGATATGAGACATTAAACCAGTAAATAAGATAATAAAATAATAGATCTCTGTTTGCTACTGGGATTCACGTAACATCACGACACTTCGAACCAACCTCCCAACCAAACAAGGACAGAAGTTGGCCCGTCATGTCCTGATGCTCTGATCATCTCAGTTAGGTAACAGAGTAGGTACAGTACACAAACAAATCAACTTAAACGGCCATCCAACTCCTACGGCTTACTACTGTGAGTTCCAAGTTATCTTGGAATGATGCAATAAGGATTTCTCAGTTCTTACTATGGACAAACAAGGCTAGTCGATCCAATCAATTAATTGTGCCAATCATGAATTAGACGAGTCCCAGCAGGACGCCGGTCATCAATATATAATATACAATAATATAAGCAGATACCGCTCCCTGTCCGTGTGGCAGAATTGCAGTATCTGTGGGAACCAGCCGGCCTGTTGGGTGCTAATAGTCCCAAAGAGGGCTGCCATGTAAAAACTCGGAAATCCATTCTCTCCATGCAATCATTATTTTTATTTAACTTAATAGTCTCTATGTTGAGTGAAATCCCATGCCGTGGATCATGGTCATTCGGAATGAGTACTTTCGTACGGGGTACGATATGCACAACTCTACAACGATGCCCGTGCGGTTAGGTTGTAGGTCTTACATAGCGTAATGCAACCATCCAAACTAACCACGGAACAATCATGCCTTGACCATAAAGTACACATGCTTCTTTTATAGTAAAATAAATAAATAAATAAATTGAAGCCTGCATGTGTGCCTGTATGTCAATATTCGGGATCGGCCAATCGATTATAGTAGTTCATACTTAATATGAACGTGTCTCATTCATTCATTTCAATAAGACGACTAGCCAGTCTCTTAGTTCCATCTGGGAACGCATGATCAATAATTAATCAAGATAACAATCAATGTTAATTAATGCCAAATTCAGGAAATAAAAGTTGGAAAATAAATAATTATTGGGAAATAAATAATCTCATACGCTGTGGAAAATGATTGGGAAATAAATAATCTAATGCGCTGTGGGAAATGATTGGAAAATAAATAATCTCATGCGCTGTGGGAAATGATTGGGAAATAAATAATATCATGCGCCTGAGAAAAAAAGATTCATGCGACTGTGGAAAATGATTAGAAAATAAATAATCTCATGCGTGTTTTCCATAAATAAATTCCTTTATTTATTGTGTATCTGGAAAAATTACAACTGTGGGAATCTGATCTAGAAGACGATCACTTTATCCCTTGGACTATGCGAAGAAGAAAAGCTCTCAAAATTTTGACAGTAGATAACTATGTATCCGTACAATAAATGAGAAAAAGAACTCTATTTATAGAGTCAAAAATAATAACTGAAAAGATAACTGTTTTCACAGCCTGTGCTTAGTTGAAAATCATGCAGGATTTAACATACGCAAGGTTGTGAGCAGTTACTGGACGTGGCCTGTAACTGTTGGACACATGACAATCATACATGAGTCGTGTGCAAGTTACAGGACACGCAGGCGAGAGATCAGTGGCATGGCTGCCACGTACTCCGATTTGATGAAATCCACGCAGACTTGTTGAAGACGAAATCCACGCAGACTCGGGGTAGAAAGCTTCAAAATCCACGCAAACTTGGGGCAAAAAGCTTCAGAATCTACGCAGACTTGGTGAAGACGAAATCCACGCAGACTCGGGGTAGAAAGCTTCAAAATCCACGCAAACTTGGGGCAAGAAGCTTCAGAATCTACGCAGACTTTGATGAAAAAAACTTCAGAATCCACGCAGACTTGAGGAAGAAAACTTCAGAATACACGCAGATTTTGGGATAGAACTGCCAGCTGTCTTGATTCAGCGTGCCTCGACTGACACAAATCTCTGGTAGTGATTGCTTTTGTCAGTCACATTAAATGACAAGAAGCTCTTTTGGTACGCCAACTTGACGAAGGTTGAGTCTTGCTGAAGAAGATTTCAAAAATCACGCAATAGACGACTGTGATCTCTCGAATTCTGTGCATACGTGGCATACGAAGAGACATTCTTCGACTGTTGTGCTGTCAGTCATAATTACTCTCTGACAAATGATGAGCTGTCTCTCCAGCGTGATTTGTAAATATTGTCTGGATCAACTGAGCGTGACTTTTGACTCTGTCCTGATCAACTCAGCGTGACTGTCATTTTTAAAGGCCTACAAGACCCCCTTCAAAGTTTTCGAAAAATTGAAAAGACTTCAAAAATTTTGAAATACTTTGAAAATAAGATGATAAAATGAAATCAGTCACGCTGAGATGACTTCAAATTTTTCGGAAGTCGGAAAGACTTCGAAGTTCTTTGAGAATATCCAAATGAACTTATTAAATGTCATGATGACTCTTCATTTTCCGAGACTGATTTTATCCAGTTTATGGTGGAATATGAACCGCCGGCGAGCTCTATTATATAAACAGGGAGAGGATTCATTTAATCTTCATCTTACGTCAACATGACACCAAAAGAGAAAGCTGAGGAAGAAGCACGCAAGTTGGGCTTTTGTTCCCATGGTGACCCCACTTTTGGGGGTGAAGAGCCAGAGCCCCTTGTCTTCGAACTCAAAGATGATCCCTTACAACTAGCCAAGAATTTCTTGAGCTATTTTGGCTTAGATGGCTCGTTCATGACCATTTTGATTCTTTTGAGCGAGTAATGCACCCAATGAATGGCTCATTGCTCGAGTATATAGGAGAAATGGAATTCCTGAAACGGGAGGTACCAATACTGGAGGGCTCATCAGATATTATTTTATATCATCGAATGCTTTCTGACATTCATCATTCCAGACAAAAGAAACACCTTTTTTCATAAGTTTGTTGAATGGTCTGCAGCATCCTGATAAATTAGAGATGAATCTTCTGATATAAGCGATCCTTCCTTGAAATCCTCGTAGCTCTTTTAAGGTGCGTGGAGGACGCATCTCTTGGATGGCTTTGATCTTCTCGGGATCCACGTGTATACCTTTAGAGGTAATGACGAAGCCGAGAAATTTACCACTAGAGACGCCTAAGAAGGACTTAGTAGGGTTCATCTTTAATTGATGCTTACGCATTAGATCAAATATAGTCTTCAAATCTTGGATATGATCCTCTTTTTGTCGACTTTTGACTGCAATATCATCAACATAGCATTCGACTATTTTTCGCAAATGTTCACGGAATATAGTGCTTATAGCTCGTTGATAAGTTGCTCCTGCATTCTTGAGACCGAATGGCATAACTGTATAACAGTATGTACCGATCGGCGTTCTGAAAGAAGTGTGCTTCTCGTCATCTGGAAACATTTTAATCTGATTGTATCCAGAATACCCGTCCATGAATGACATCCGCTCAAATCCACAGGTATTATCAATCATGACATCAGTGATTGGTAGAGGAAATTCGTCTTTAGGGCATGCCGCATTGAGATCGCGGAAGTCTATGCATACTCTGACCTTGCCAGTCTTTTTAAGGACAGGAACTATGTTAGCCACCCAATCGGGATGTTGTTCCTCTCTAATAAACCCGGAGGTTATGAGTTTATTGACTTCAACTTCAATTGCATCCATAATATCTAGACGAAATCGTCGCTGTTGTTGTTTGACCGGTTTAGCATTCGGCAAGATATTGAGCTTGTGAGTTGCAATTTGTGGATCAAGTCCTGGCATATCTTCATAACTCCAAGCGAAGACGTCGATGTAGTCACGAATGAGTTTGATCATGTCTTGCTTATCAGGTTCAGAAAGACTTTCACTAATGAATATTGGTTTGGGAGATCCCTCTTCACCAACATCTATTTGAACAAGTTTGTCTTCAGTCGGAGGTTCTTTTTGCTCGAAACGGAACTCCCATTGATTATCTAATCTTTGGGCCCATTGTTTCGATTCAGGTGAGATTTCAAACTCTTCTTCGTCTTCATCACTTTCTTCAGAATGGTCAATGAAAACCATGTTGGAAGACAGAATGTTGCAGTAGAAGTCCCCGATACTTGTATCGGAATCCCAAGAAGTGGTACTAGAAGAATCAGATCTCTTATCTTCGTCAGACTCGGGATCTTCATGGATAATATTGATAAAAGGAGTAGGAGCTATATAGTCCAGTCCGCATTTCGTCCTTCCATATTTCAGAGGAGGAATACGAACAGGCATTTTTCTTCCCTTTCCACTATTGAGGCCAGTCCTGAAGTCATAGCCCATATTTTTGATGATGTCTTTAGATTGCTGACTATAACGACGTAGTTGTAATCTTCCAGTGTCATCATTTTTGTCTTCATCTTCTAAATCAGAAGGACTTTGGGGCCCTTTATAGAAGAATATTGGAATGTCTCCTGGCTTTCTGCTGGGAACTAGAAAGTATGAAGATTGTACAGGTTCTAGGGATACATCTGTATGAACAGTCTGTACAACCCCTATGGTTATTACGTTCAAGTCATCTAATAAATGTAAATAACTACGAACATAATTACACACATCAGCATACTGCAAAGATGGAGACTTTTTATTAAATATAAAAGCAGCAGCATTTACATTGGGAGAAGGCTGAGCCTTAGAGATTTTAGCCAAGTCAATGACTAAAGGGGGAGAAGAAGAACGAGAAGAAGCGTTGTTTCGATTAAGATCGATAACAAATGGCTCAGTATCCTGTTTCATATGTGGAGATGCAGGAATTACAGTACGCCCACTGACAGGAATAATCATTGTGTCTTGAGCAAACGACTGAGGTAACGGAGAAATCCGTCCACTCACCGGAATGATGAAAGAACCTTCTTCAGAGAGTTTGGGAGATTGTTACTGAATAGTTTGACCTTTAACAGGAATTATTAAGGTCTCACTTTGTGAATCCTCTTTCTCCATAGCTTGTATAACCCTTGTATACTCTTCTTTGTACATTCGGGAATCATTGAAATAAGCTTCAACCCCATAGAAGGGATTTATATCAGCAACTTCTTTTTGTACTCTTCCATTGCTATCAATGTATTTAAAACATTGATGAAGAGTAGAAGGCACCACATTATTTTCATGAAGAAAGGGCCTCCCCAGAAGAAGATTATAGGATCCCACGATCTCGATCACATAGAAAGTGACTTTGGATCTGAAACCGCCTATCTGAAGCTTCAGATGAATCTTTCCCAAAGGCTCGCTTCGGCTTTGATTGAATCCCAGGATAGTAGTAACCGTCTTAGTGAGCTTGTGAAGAGAGATTTTTAGTTCATCCAACAGACTCTTTGGCATTATGCTTATAGCAGACCCTGGATCAATGAGGATACGATCTATCTTCATTGTATCGATATAACCGGTGTAGTAGAGAGGCCGATCATGTCGATTATCCTCCAATAGCATGTCATCTTGTGTAAAGGTGATATTTGGGATAATTTCCAATACACTGTTGCAATGTAAGCAAGTGGCAAGTTCTGCATCTGGCTTCTTCAATTGTGCAAGACAAGAGTCAGCTTGTAGAAGTGCTTCACTTAATGTCTCCCGAGTCTCTTTGGAAAGACGTAGAAGTTCAAAGAGGGACATTCTAGCTGGAGTATTAGCAAGCTGAGCTAAAATGTCGAAATTATAAGGCTTCTGAAGTCCAAGAGGAGAGGACTTCTTGATTGGCTTATCAAACCGAGCCTGTTGTTTGCCTTTCTCCAGAGCTGTAGGCTTGGGAGGAACAGGTTCAGTGGATGATTCTTCTTCAGGAGGAACATTAGAAGCATCTTTATCAGCTGGAGGGATATCAAGAGGATCCTCAGAATTTTGGAATAATCCTTTAGATAAGGTTTCCCCGTTCGAGTAGCACTAACAAGTGCTTCTTCTTTCTCTTTTGGCTCTGTGTCAGGAATAGATCCAAGAGAAGTCATATGACATGATTTAATCTTTCCAGCCTTCTTGGACTTTCGAGAAGTAGTCTTTTGAGGAGAAGGCGATTCAAAATCTGCCACTAGATCAGGATGGATCCACATGATTTCTCCAGTTTCCAAAGTGATTGGCACTAATCCTTCAGACCGTGGAGGAGGAAGATTCACTATGTCAAGAGTTGCCTTGGGAATAGGAACGATCCCACTTTCAAGGAGTTGAGGAGGGAAATCTCCGAATTGCATAGAGACGACGTTGGAGGTGACGGTCTTCTCTTTTGGAGTAAGAGAGATAGCTCCAGATTTAATCATTTCTTGGATCTTTCCTTTCAGTACATAACATGTACGAATTGTATGACCCAGCATTCTGTGATATGGACAGTATTTGGGATGATCTGTTTTACCAGCTTCATCAGGTTTCTTGATCTCAGGTAATTGTATCTTATTACCTTTCAGCAGACATTCAAAGATACCAAGGACATCGTCGTCATAGAAAGAATATTCTTCTTTGGGGCGACTGAAGAACAGTTTGGCAACTCTAGAGGGGGGTGAATAGAGTATATATATATATAATGACCAATTAAAAAATTACTCTTTCACGAACAATGAATAATCAGAGTAAAATGCGGAATATAAATGAAAGACAAGAGAGCATACGCAAACACAGCAATTTTAACCTGGTTTCCCTCGTGGAGGACTAGTCCAGGCCTGAGAACTCTAGCTCAGGATTAAATCCACTATTTGTGAAATAGTAGCTTACAACCCTGTAGAAGCTAAAAATAAATTAGCTATTTCTACGCAAAAGCCAAGCCAAAATATGTTGTACGCAGGTCAAACTGAGTCAACATAGTTTATAAAGCTAAATCGGTTTGTACGCGCGCACTGGTTTCTCAGGGGTTGTACACAGACGCCAGCTGTCCTATTTTACTCTACGCGCGCAATGGTTGCTCAGGGGTTGTACGCAGACGCCACCTGTCCTATTCTTTCTACGCAGTGGGGACAGGCTGTCATCTCTACATTTAATGCAGAGATATGGGATCTGACAGCCATTATTCTTTTCTCTGACATTTAATGGCACAGAAGTCGGAGAGACATATTGGAATCGAGGAAATGCTATTTTATACATAAAAGCTTTACGCAGCTGAGATTTATTGAGATACGCAGACGGCTATGATGATGGTTTTCACTGTTTACGAAAAGACATCTCACGTAACTCAATATTCATTGGTTAGTGTACTAACAGAGGAGAAGTATTACGCTCAATTATTTTCCCCTATACGCAAGAGTCTATTTAAGCTAATTAAATGCTTAAGGCTATATTAGCCACTCTTAAGTATACGCGTATTAGTTTATTTGGGTTATTTTAATACCCAAGGCTGATTAGCCACTATACGCAGGGGAGCATTAATTGAGTTTAATCATTTTTTCCTTCTGTACGTAAATTACCATAATTATAGGGTACGTGGCAGGATACACGCGTACGAGATTATGTTTTTGCAGTACGTGGGACACATGGCGTCTGCGTAAGACTCTGAATATGATCGTGCTGAGCAGTTGTATATATGTGGGCTACGTGGCATTGTCTGCGTAAAGCTTCCAAAATACTTGCATTGTGTTGAGCCGAGCAGTTAGCAGTATGTGGGACACATGGCACTTGCGTAAAGCTCTAAATGAGATCGTGTATGGCAGTTGCATGCGTAATATGCGTAATGGCCTTATTTTGCTGCTTATTTCTCGGAAGACTTAAACCTATAAATAGGCAATAATTTTGACAGCAAAAGGACAGAATCGGACGGAGAGAATCAAAAGAATTGTTATAATTCTCGAGTGTTCTCTTTTACTTCTTCTTCTCAAGAACAAAGTGAAGTAGAGCAGGAAAGCATTTGACTTGTGCCATCAGTGCCAACTTTGTCGATACCTTTCTAAGGTCTCCGTTCTTCAGTTGTTCTTCCTTCTTCCTCAAGACAGCAAGTTTCTTCAACATCATTGTGTGGTCCAAGGAACAAAGTGATCATTTGTGAATCAGACTTCCATAGCAATACATTCCCAGAATCAAATTTGTACTTTTGTACTTTTTCTCGTTTTCTTTTCTTGAAGTTGTAAAGGCTTTTTGTTAAGTAAAACAAAATGGCGACTCTGCTGGGGACGACTTTCTCCTCTGATGAGAAAGTAATTGCTCAACACGACGATGCGTCGATCGGATCGACGAAGAAGACTCTGGTCGTTTCTTTCGACCAGACTGCCTATGAGGAGATGCTTCATGCTGGGGGTGGCAATCGCCACTCCAAAGTGTTGAAGTCGCGTAAGGTACGAAAGGTCTGGATGCCTAAATCTGACGTACCTTCTTCACAGTCTGATGGGATTCTTCCCACTCCTGTTGCTGAGACTCCCGCCAGTGGCGTGGCAGTCCCAATGGCAGGCTCTAACTCTGTTCGCAGAGGTCAGTCTCCCGCTTTGGGCGTGGTAGACACTGTGGCAACTCACCCTGCGCATAAAGGAAAATCTCCCGTCTTCGATGTGGCAGATACTCCTGTCTCGCGTAAGGGTACGTCTCCCGTCATTGACGTGGCAGACATCAATACTTTACGTCTTGCGCGTAAGGGAAAGTCTCCTGCATGTGGCAAGGTAGACTCATCTCTACGCACACAGCGTAACAAACAGTCTCCTGTTGAAAACAGCGTAGATAATTCCTTTCGTTTTGTGGGCAAAACTTCGGTTTTTAACCCACAAATTCCAAACAAAACACCACGCAGAATTCCTAATCTCAGGATTACGCGCGATGTTGATGGTAAATGCTGTGCACAAAAGCCAACTTCTGACTTGCGTACGCAGCTTCAGGCCAAGAAAAATCCAGCCACTTACGCCAATGAGATCAGCAACTCACTTTATACTCATGGGGCTCAAAGATTTCCTGCACCAAATCAGAAGAAGAAGATGCTGCCTTCTCCTACTGTTGACTTACGCCAAATGTTAAATCAAAAGCGTAGTGATAGAAATGTTCCTATGACTCTCCCTAATGATGATCATCACTGCGAAAGTCATCAAATTGTAATAAAATGTTGTTGCTCTAATACAAAGCGGTCTGTTTTTGACCGATTAAATTATGATGTGTCTCAACAACATGATGAACGTAATTTTGAGTTGTCATATGCTTCTGTTAATATGGCTTCTCACATACCTAGACGAAGAGGAACGAGACGTAATTCGTCTCAGACTCCAAGTCAACAGAGATTTAACAGGATCGTTGACAATTTTGAAGGTGTTTATCAGAATACTCGATCAAGGAGTCGTCAATCTATTATGCCCTCTTCAGATTCTGAGGCTGGGGGTACTCAGAATTTTGATTCTGAAACTGATAGTGTGGATTCTAATCTCTACACTAGTCCATCCGTAAGTTCAAAAGAGGCAAAAATTTATGTTGCAGGTGATGAACCGGAATCTTCCGGTAACACAGAACAAAGACTAATTATAGTCGAGCAAACCATGAAGGAGCTGATGGCTATGATGCAAAACATGCAGCAAACTCTAACAGCTCAGCATACAGTACCACCTCCGGTTCAAGTAGTCACACCAAACCAGGATGGACAGGGGGTAGACACACCCCTAAATAATCCTGAACCCATTGCTAATCAGGATTCAGCATCTCCTGAACCTCTTCATCCAGAAAGTGCTCCACTTCCTCAGATGGGGGTTCCAATCCTCCCTGTTACTCTCCAATCCAATGGTATATTGCAAGAAGTAAGAGAATTAAAAGCAGAATTGGAGAGTATGAAGCATAAAACTCATCTCCAAAAATTGGGGATTAAACAGCCATATCCTCCCCACTGGAATGACGTTCCCTTTCCTTCCAAATATAAACCACCATCCATGGTTTTGTTTGATGGGAAAACTTCTCCGAATCAATTCATAAACCATTTTGAAATGATGACTATTCATTTAGAAAAAAATGACGCCCTCCTCACTAGAGCTTTTATTGGTTATCTGACAGGCATTGCTTATGATTGGTATCGTAGTTTACCTGATAATTGCATATCATCATTTGAAGAATTCAAAGCAATGTTTTTGTCTCGCTTTTACGAAGTAGGAATGGACATGAACATGTCCTCCTTGATAGCAATTAAACAAAGAGATAAAGAAGAAGCTCGGGCATTTATTGATCGATTTCGACAAGCGACTCTAAAATTGCCTCCTGGGATGCCAGATGCAGCGTTGATTGATACATGTAAGATGAACCTGCATCCCACCATTGCTGTCTTTATTGGACCCACTCAATTCACTGATTGGCCTTCTTTTATTATGGCTGCTGCTTCAGCCGAAGATAACGGCAGATTGGCACGAGAAAATGGAATTATGTTTACCTTCGAAGATAAAGGAAAGAAGCCATCTGCTGGCCCAAGTCATAACAATAAGGGTGGTGGAAAAGGAGATAAAGGAAAGGAGACACTGGTGGTAAACCTTTCTAAAAACAAACCTGCACCAGCTAATGTTGAGCCATCGAAACCAAAAGAAGAATATTCTTTCGATGAAAGCGATATTCCAAGTATATTTGAATGTCTGATGAAGAGTGGCAAACTCCAGCTCCCAGATCCTAAACGACCTGATGAGGTCAATTTGACTGATAATCCCAAGTATTGTATCTATCATAGATACATTAATCATCCCACTCGAGCATGTTATGTCTTGAAGAAGAAAATTCAAGAATTGATCAATGCTAAAGTCATTTCATTGACTAATGATGATCACACTGTCACAACGAACATGACTTCTATACAATTTCGAGATTTCCCTCCACAACAAATTCCTGATGGAGTAATTCCAATCCCTAAAGCTACTTTGGAAATCGTAAATCTTCCACCAGCCAGAGATCAAGTTGAGGGATTAGTCCCTCTTACTAAAAAATGGGGAAATCATGTGGGTACATCCCGATTTAATACCTGATTTGGAGAAAGAAAATGAACTTCTAAATCCAAGAAAAATAAAAATGTTTTTACTTGTAACATGATCTCTCATGTTATATCTGAAGACTATGATGATCTTGATCATTTATGGGGTGATATCCCTTTGGAGGAGAGGTTAAGAGGTCTTAACATATGTCCTCCGAGCCTA
Source organism: Iris pallida (assembly GCA_029216955.1). Lineage (NCBI taxonomy): Eukaryota > Viridiplantae > Streptophyta > Magnoliopsida > Asparagales > Iridaceae > Iris > Iris pallida. The sequence continues at coordinate 7,513,670 of JANAVB010033219.1, read as the reverse complement.
GCCCCTCCTATCAAATTGAAACTCACTCATCAGCAACAAACAGCTATGTGCAGTGTGCCTTTATATAGAGCTCAGCAAATCTTTGCTGCATATGAAAAGGCACCCTTTGGAATTCTACCACCTCCTGAGTTGAAGACTCATGTTGCTGAGACTCAAAGCACTTCTGATGCTCTTCTACTCGATAAAGTTTCACCACTGCCGGAGTCACAAATTGTTGTTTTTGATACTCCAAATATTACTGAAGCATCTTCTGAAAGTTCTATTCCCATGCATATCTATAGCCAACAATCAGTGCGCCTCATGAAGTTGATGGGTTATGATTTCCAGAAAGCCGAAGGATTAAATTATGGTAAAGGGATACGGCTTCCTTTACAAATGCAATCTCAGAAGAGCACTACTGGATTAGGATGTGAGATCCCTATCCAGCATAAAAAGTCTCATAAGAAAAGACCAAAGGGAAAGAAAACTACAACCTGCAATATGGTAGTAGTATCTCCTGAGTCTGCAGAAGAAGTTCTCACCGGAACAAGGTCCGGAAAAGAATATCTTAAAGACTATGAAGAAACTTCTAAGGAAATGGAAGATACGGTTGAACCTCCAAATCAACCTACCTCTTCTCAAATACCTATTAATCAGAAGCCTTCTAAACCGTCAGCAAATGAGAAGGGGAAACAACGAGCAGTACGCTTTGATGTACCTCTGAAGTCAAACCAAAGTCAGGGGATGATGAAACCCTATAAATTTGACATTCTAGCTCAACTGGCTAACACGCCGGCAAGACTTTCTATCTTTGAATTACTTCGTCTCTCAAAGGATAGTAGGGAAGCTTTGAGCGAGGCTTTGCTCCAAGCAGATTCTTGTTTGACCCAACTTAAAGCTCCTGATAGTACGCCTCCATCTTGTCCTCAATGTCATAGTGTGATGGAAACTCTTCCAAACATCACCTTCACACAAGATGACATGTTACTTGGCCACAATCGTCATGACAGACCCTTGTATTATACAGGGTATATTAGAATGACTGAGGTGGACAGAATCCTCATAGATACGGGATCTTCTATCAGCATTATTCTTCAAAGCATGCTGAGACCATTGAGAATCTCTACCAGTGATTTAACTTATACTAACACAACTATTGTTGGTTTTAATGCTGGCAGGAGCAAACCTTTGGGGAAGACTCGTTTGAAGATCCAGATCGGAGATCTCCGGACGATAGTGACATGCTATGTTATTAACTCCGATGTATCCTACAATATCCTATTGGGAAGACCTTGGATACATGAGAATAATATAGTACCCTCTACCCTTCATCAGTGCTTCAAGTATGTAGACTCACAGGGGAACGTAAAGACTGAGTTTGCTGATTCTGAACCTTTCAAGAACCTTGAAGCTTACTTCATGGATGCACGACTCTATAAAGAGGAATATATGAAGGAGATCTCTGAGATTGCTGAAGACAAACCTTCCTTGGAAGATCAATCATCTGCTGGAAGTTCGGTACCAGTAGAAGACCAACCTTTGAAAATCAAAGTCAAGGGACGAACTCAGTCTCAAACGGTTGATGATCAGCCTTTGGTAATAAAGGTTAAAGGTAAAATTCAAATCGCATCTGAAGATCCTTTGAAAAACCCTGTCAAAAGTCAAGTTCGAACTGACATGAGTGACCAGCCCTTGGTCATCAAAGTTAAAGGACGTACATCCCGTCCTACTGATCCTGAGCCATTGGTTATCAACCTTGGCAAGTCTACGCCTAAGAAAGATGTTAGTCCATCAGCGTCTAATGTAAAAAAGTCCGTAAATGATGTAAATACTGGGCATGTATTTATTCAATCTAATGAAGATTTTCTTTTGGAGTATATGGATGTCAAAGCTTTTTTTTCTTTTTCAGAGGAACCTTTATATGTTGATCATAAGGAAAACTCTTTTCCTCCATACATTGATGTAGGACCATATGCTCAGAAATTCCTGAAATGTGAACCCTATCTCTTACCTGTTACATCATCATCTCAAGCTTGTGTAGCCTATAAACAGCAGGAAGAATCATATTTCTTGATTCCTTCTACCAAAACTTACAAACGACAGATTGTATTCGGTTTAGCAAGAAATATTCCCATAACACAAACTAATGATCTTGATGAGAAGGATAAAGGAAATATCAGAATTAACAGATATAGCCAACAATCTCAAAAGATTATTCAGAAAATGGGATATGATTTGAAAACTATGCCGGGCCTCAATATGGGAAAAGGTAGACGGATGCCATTACGTGGAGATCCATTTTATCAGAAAATCCGATGCGGTTTAGGATATGATGCACATAAAGTGAATAATGAAGATGAAGAGGAATATTCCTCCAGTACGTCACAATCCTCTGATTCAGAAGAGAATCAGTATGATGAAGCTGAACAAATCTTCTCTGTTAATATGGTTCAAACTGATAATGAGTCTGAGTCATTCGAAAATGATCCTTGGGTTCAGCAGATGGATAATCAATGGGAATTGCGGTTTGAACAACGACAACCTCCTACGGACGACGAAGTTATTCAAATAGATGTAGGTGATGAAAATATTTCTAAGCCAATATTCATTAGCAAGAATCTTTCTAAAGATGAAAGAGAGTCATTAATAACATTGATAAAAGAATATATTGATATATTTGCCTGGAGCTATGAGGATATGCCGGGTCTGGATCCCAAAGTAGCTACTCATAAACTCAATATATTTCCTAATGCTAAGCCGATAAAGCAACAGCAAAGGCGTTTTCGACCAGACATGATGGATGCGATTGAAGCAGAAGTAAAAAAGCTGATTACTTGCGGCTTTGTTCGTGAAGAACAACATCCTGATTGGGTAGCTAACATAGTACCAGTCATGAAAAAGAGCGGTAAAGTCAGAGTTTGTATAGATTTTCGAGATCTTAATACAGCCTGTCCAAAAGATGAATTTCCTCTTCCGATCACAGATGTCATGGTGGATAATACTTGTGGTTTTGAACGCATGTCTTTCATGGATGGATTTTCAGGATATAATCAAATCAAGATGCATCCTGAAGATGAAAGACATACTGCTTTTCGTACTCCTTTAGGGGTATATTGTTATACAGTTATGCCCTTTGGTTTGAAGAATGCCGGAGCTACATATCAACGAGCTATGAGCAACATTTTTCAGAAACATCTACGGAAGACAGTAGAATGTTATGTAGCCGACATTGCTGTTAAAAGTCGATCAAAAGATGATCATATTCAAGACTTGAAGACAGTGTTTGACTTGATGCGTCAACATCAGTTGAAAATGAACCCTACTAAGTCTTTCTTAGGGGTTTCTAGTGGCAAGTTTCTGGGGTTTGTGATCACTTCTGAAGGCATCCATGTGGATCCAGATAAAATCAAGGCAATTCTTGAAATGCGTCCTCCACGAAATCTGAAAGAACTCCGTGGCTTTCAGGGTCGTATTGCTTACATCAGAAGATTTATTTCAAATCTTTCTGGAAGATGTCAGCCTTTTTCCCGTTTAATGAAGAAAGGTGTATCATTTGTTTGGGATGAAGCTTGTCAAAAAGCATTCAATGACATTAAGCAGTATCTCACAAATCCACCTGTTCTGGTCCCTCCAATAATGGGAAAGCCATTCTTGCTTTATGTTCGGGCAATGGATCACTCTCTTGGTGCTCTTCTTGCACAAAAAAGTGATATGGGTTATGAACAGGCAATTTATTATCTTAGTCGAATGATGATCGGAGCTGAACATAGGTATACTCCAGTAGAAAAGGAATGTCTGGCATTGGTCTTTTCCATTCAAAAGATACGACATTATGTAACAGGACAAACTATTCATGTTATTTCTAGGATAAATCCTATTCGAGTGTTAATGAAGAAACCAAGTATTCTTAATTCTCGATTAGCTACTTGGGCGATGTTGCTTATACCATATGATATGGTTTATGTATCACAGAAGTCAGTAAAGGGTCAAGCGTTAGCAGATTTCTTGGCTGCTCACCCTATCCCTGAAACTTCCAAGTTATATGAAGACATTCCTGATGAGGTTGCAGATTGCAATATGGCTATGGGAGATGATATTTGGCAACTATATTTTGATGGAGCCTCACGAGTCGGACCCAAGGGCAATATTGTCTCTGGAGTGGGAGTAGTCTTGGTTTCTCCTGATAAACTAGTTATATACCGTGCCTATTCACTCAATGAGCCTTGTTCAAATAATGTAGCTGAGTACAATGCTTTGTTAATTGGTCTTCAAGTAGCAAAAGAACTAGACATTGAGTTCTTAGAAGCTTATGGAGATTCTCAGCTAATCATCAATCAGGTCAGAGGAACTTATGAAGTCAGGAATCCTGACTTAATTCCTTACCATCAGGCAGTGATTGAACTAGCTCTATTGTTCAAAGGATTCTTCATAGAATTCGTGCCACGCTCTCGAAATTTAGAAGCTGATGCCCTTGCTAGTTTAGCAGCAGATCTAGCAGTTCCAATTAGAAGACAAAATTCAATAATTTTGTTAGATCGGGATTTATTCTGTATTAAAAATAACTTACATATCGAACATAGTTATGCTTCAGAATTAACTCCTCAACAAAGAGATTGGAGAAGTCCATTCATAGACTATGATGTCTATGGAATTCTACCTGAAGATCCTAAAGAAGCGGCATCAGTCAAGCGACGATCATTCCGATTCTATTATGACACTTCTATGAATATGCTATATCGTCGTTCTTATGACGGGCTTTTGTTACGATGTCTTTCCGAAAATGAAGCTAAACAAACACTCCGTGAAGCTCATGATGGAGTATGTGATGCACATCAACCTGGTCCAAAATTACAAGACCGCATTCGTAGAATGGGGTATTACTGGCCTACAATGATAGCAGATGCTATAGATTATGCAAAGAGGTGTAAAGCCTGTCAAATTCATGCAGACTTTATACATCAACCTTCTGAATTTCTTCATCCCACGGCAGCCTCATGGCCATTTGAAGCTTGGGGCATGGATATAATTGGCCCTATCAACCCCCCTTCTGTTAAAGGACATCGGTTCATTCTTGCTATAACCGATTACTTTTCTAAATGGGCGGAAGCAGTTCCTTTGATTGAGGTGAAGACTTCTAATGTTATTAGCTTTATTAAACATCATGTGATTTATCGTTTTGGGATTCCCCGAAGGATAATCCATGACAATGGACCACAATTTGCTAGCCATTCATTTTATAAATTCTGTGAAAAGAATCGAATTCAGAATTTGGCTTCTACAGCTTATAACCCAGCTGCTAATGGTTTAGCTGAGGCTTTTAATAAAACGATTATCAAACTTCTCAAAAAGTTTGTCTCTTCCAATAAACGTGATTGGAACGAGAAACTTGGAGAATGTTTGTGGGCATATCGTACAACGGTCCGAAATCCAACTGGTTTTACGCCATTCTCGTTGGTTTATGGATGTGAAGCTGTTCTTCCCTTGGAAATTCAGATCCCATCTCTTAGAATAGCTATTGCCAATGAGCTAATCTCAGAGAACAATGATCGTTTGCGGCTTCAAGAACTTGAAGGTTTGGATGAAAAACGTCTTCAAGCGCAACAACATATTGAATTATATCAAGCATGCATCTCTCGAGCTTTTAATCGTAAAGTCAAAGAGAGAATATTTAAAGTTGGAGAGTTGGTTCTAGCTGTCCGAAGACCTATGGTTATGACTCACAAAAGTAAAAGAAAATTCCAAGCTAAATGGGAAGGTCCTTATGTTGTTGAGACCGTGTTTTCCAATGGGGCGTATAGATTATCTAAGCCTAATGGAGATTTACTTATGATGCCCATCAATGGCAAATTTCTGAAGAAATATTATGTATAAGGAAAAAGAGACATAATAAAAATCTTTTATTTATCATATTATAATTCAGATACAAAAGATTAAGGACGAGGACCAAGGCCGCTGCCTTCATTGTTGAATACATAATCAGCCAATGCGTCAAAGACATCATTGCCTGAACTCACAAAAGATTTGCGAGCAACCATCCTCAGCGCTTCTTCCTCGGCTGTTTCTCCTGGCTCCACTAAGAAAGAAAGGATGTCCTTGGATGGTTTTGGCGTAGAAGAACTTTCGCCAGTCTTTTCCTTCTTGTGCGGAGGCAGCTCCATGGGGGTTGTCTCAATCGTCTTCTCAATCGCTTTCTCAGAGGCTTCGGTTTTCTGTGGCACGTCCTTGGAAGACATTTTTTGCTTCGTTGGATTAAAAAAAAAAAAAGAGAATGATACTTTATAAGAAAACTCTAAACTATTTATAGTAAAGAGTTATTTATGGACGAATGTTAATTGATAGTTTTGGAATTTGAAACAATCTGTCTTCTCGAAATTGACGGGTTCATCCATTAATTACAAATTCATCGGGTTCATCCATTTATTACAAATTCATCCATTTATTTCTATGGATTAGAAAAGAAGTTGCCGAAATAAATGCACGTTCTTTGTAAACTATTTATGGCAGGTTGATTTAAAAATTTCAAAAGAATTGTTTAAGAGATTTTTTCTTTATTTTTCTCTTCCTGACTGATGTTAATTATTATCCATCATGTCCATAGATACTTATCTACCTTTTACGGGTTAATCCAATCTGTTACGTCCATATTTACCTCTGACAGTATTGTATACCCTACAAGGAGTAAGATTAGCTATCTTTGGATGGATACAATTTATTTGTGAAGGCTTATCACGTCCATAATACCTCTGATAATTGTCCTACCTCTATTATTTTTGATAGAGTCACAAAAAAATCCAAAATGTGTTATTCATATGATTGACATATCACATCAGCATGGAAAAAAGTTTAGAAAGAAATAAATTCTTTTACAAATTTTTACAAAGGAGGAGTGATCATGTCCTCGATCATTTTTCTCAGTTCTGCTATTCTTCTTTCTCGAATGATGGGTGCATTTTGAGAAGCAATTTGGCGCTTTGATTCTTCAGAATATTTACGAGAAAGCTCCGTAAAACTCATAACTAACCCTTCTTTTGCATCGTTCAGAATTTTGAGGGTATTTTCCGAACCACAAATCTGTTCTTCCAAGACAGAACCTTGGGCCAAAGATTTATTTCGTTCAGTAATTATTTGTTCTCGTTCCTCTTTCAAACGAGCCAATACAGCTTCAGCCTCACGAATTTTGTCTTCCTGCTCCACAAGCCGTACATGTGATTTCTCATAAGTGATTCGGTGCTGTTCTAACAGAGGTTTGCTTCCATAAAGAAAAGCTATTTCTTGTGCAACTTTGGCATTATACTCCTGGAGAGCTTCTTGAAATGATAATTCTCGAGCTGTGTATTCAGCAGTTAGAGTGTCATATTCGGTTTGAATAAAACTCTCTATAGTGCTATGATAAATTTCTTCATATTCTTGTAAAGGTTGCTCAAGACCTTCAACTATAGCCTGCAACGTTGTGGCTTTCTCGGTACTATGGAATATGGCAACGTTTCCAATAACCGGGGTGATTGTGGCCTTCAAATCTTTATACTGATAGCTCCCCCTCAAAATTATTTTTGTCAAAGTTATCAAGGTGGTGTAGAAGGTATCAGTATGAACTTGGGCTAGAAAATTCATATCATTGATCGAGCTTGGAGTAGCTACACTTGTTGTCATTCTTATTGGTAAAGAAAAGCTCGAAGTTGCTACTGTAGTAGCTTCTGCAGTAAGAGCTTGTATTATTGGAGCAGTCTGAGTTGTAGTTGCTGAGATAGAAGTTTCAATTATCAGATTTGTAGTCGCTATGTTTGTAACTTCTACAGCTATCTCTGGAGCTGATGTTTGAATTAAAGCAAGAGGGAGGCTCACTTCAATGACAGGAGCTAGCTCAGACACTATTTCTACAGGAACTGATGTTATATCAGTAGAAAGTGTTCCTGTTGTGGCTTCAATTTCAGCAGCTGTAACCACGGCATCTTCAGTTGCTGATTCTTCAATATTAACTGGAGTATCTTCCATTACGTTTATGACATTCAGAGCTGCAACATCTGTAACTGATTGTTCTGTTAGGTTCATAACAATAGCCGAGTCTTTCTTAAGAACAATAGAAGATGGTTCTGCAGGAACTTCTTCAGAAGATTTTTCAATTGATTTTTCAGTTTCAGAATCTTCCTCATCTGAATCATCAACTTCTTTTACATGTGGTTTAACAGGAGGAGTAATCTTCTGAAGAGGGGCTTTCTTGACAGGAGAAATGATTTTCTTGAGTATAGAACTTGTCCCTGTAAAGAAAATAATAAATAAAATAGTTATAATATCTGATCATATGAATAAAATCTATTTTATATAAAAGAAAGATTTGGACCTGATAAAAAGTCATCATCAGAGTCCATATCCTCCCAATCATCCTCACCCAAATCTAAAGCTGGTTCATCAGACGGAATGGGTTCATTCTCAGTGGGAGTATCCCACTCAATGACTTCAGCAATGGTCTTTGGAGCTACAGAAGAACCTTCTTCAAAAGGAGCTGTGGAAGACTCTACATTTTCTTCAAGAAGAGCTGTAGAAGACTCTATATTTGGAGTAATCTCTGAAACTGTGGTAGTAACAGTTATCGGCTGAGAAACAGTTATCTGTGGAGGAATAGCTGGTTCACTTGCAATTTGTGCATGAGTAGCAGTGGTGGATCCTAGATATTGAACTTGTGGTGCAACTGCAGATGAAGATCCTACCTCAAGATCTATGGTTGATGGAAGATTGACATTAGAAACTTCCTCTTCAAATTCTGGCTCATCCAGGAGAAGCGGTCTTTTTATTGCTCTCCTCTTTTTCTTTGGGGAACTGATTGTCAAAGATAATCCCCGTTTCTTCCCACCTTTAGCAGTAAGTACGGGAGCTTCTTCTTTATCTGTGACAATAACTTCCAGAAATTCATCTGGAACAGCATCATTTATTGGGGCATCTTCTGGTACTCGAACAACTTCTTCTGGATCTCCTTCTTTTCTGATTCGGAGACTTCTTCTTAAATCATATCCGGGGGAAAAAGAACGGATAGAAGAATAGAAGATTGTGTATGATCGTAGTATTTTCAATTCAGTAGTAATGGAAGTAGTTGGTATATAGAATTGGGCTCCTGTACATCCAGTACTAAAATATCGCCAAACCCTGGCTCCATCAACTAACTTCCCGTAACTATTGAAGACTGTTGAAGCATTTCCAACATGAAGCTGGTCATATCCAAACTGCCTTGCAAATCTACTTGGCAGATAAGGTTCGAATATACAGCGTTCACCATTCCTGTACATCAAATGAGATGGTCTGATGTATAAAAGCCATTTAAATGCCGGTCGAGGGAGTGATGTTCTATCTTGACCTCCATCTTCAAGACGTATACCCAGAAGGTTTGATGGAACTGAGGGTGGGATGCAGAAAAAACTCCAACCATGGGAGTAATTTAATGATGCTCGAGTGTCAGCAACAGAGGTCATCTTCCATGAAGCTTTGTTATATTTCAGAAGAAATAACCCTGATGGATCTTCCGGGCCTGGAGACATCAAGCGGTTATTATGAAGTAATAACCAACCCATCAAAAACAGGAAGGGTAGCTCCACTCTGGGAAATTCGCTACGAGCTTTAGCTCCTAGAACTAATTCATCACTGAAACTCCTTAAACCAGATTGAAGCCGACACACCATGGCTGGAAGCAGACTCAATTTAGCCCTGAAAACTAGACGTACTGCCGGCCATAATATGTCTCAATGGATTCTATCTATAGAAGTAGATCCAGGAACAATCCATTTGCGTAGCCACAAGGATAAGTAGCCAGCTAGTAGGGCCTCTTTCGAGATGTGCTTTCTGCTATGACAAAGATAACTGAGGGTTTCTATCCCTGCTGGAAAGTCACCAGTTTTTGATGACAGATATCTGTCCGGGATCTTGTGTTGATTCATCAAAGCAACTATTACATCCCCAGGCATTGTGGTCATGAGATTGACAATTTGAGACTTGTTCTCTTGGAACCTTTCTCCGTCTTCTTTGAGAAGTCTATTCTTGTGATAGAATAAATATGTTGTCCATTTATTGACGTAGGCCAAATTTGAAGGACTTTCATACATGGTAGTACAAGTCAGATAGTGACACATTAATTCTTGATATACTTCAACCAACTGAGGATTCTGCTTCTGAATCTCTGCCAATTCTTGGTTGGTAGGGGTATATTCTTCATAAGGGAGTTCTCCCATTGGTAATCTTGAAATATACTCCATTTCATGAAGTGCAAACCCCATCTCACCAATTGGAGTTGAAATGGTACCAGTGGAGTTGATGTACAGTTCTATCAGAGCCAGGAATAAATTATGATTTATATGGATTCCTTGACTAGTAGCAGTAATTGCATTATATAGTCCAATGGTCTGCAGCTCTGATTTAAAATACTTCAACACCCAGGCTGTCAACATGATCCAATTTTTATTCTGAGGATTCATCCATCCTTGGAGTCTAGGATTCCCTGAAGGATATAATACTCCTTTGTTCATAAACCGGTTTATGTTCATTTTTATTTGGACCGGTTGGATCAAGGAAGAGTCTTCACTGGGATTTTCTCCAGGCATTAACCCTTGGAACGGGACCACACCTCCATAACTAGTACTGGTGAAGTATCCCATACAGTTAGCCTGTTCTCTTCTGAATACTATTTTGCCAGGTTTACCGTTTGTATAAGGAGTCAGATTCCATGCCATCCTTCTGGGATGTGTAGCATGAAAAAAGGCAGCAATTGGATAATCCCTATTCATTTCGGGGAGGTACATTGCCGTATTTTCAAATTTGAATACCCACGACTCCTTCTTTGGGTTTGTTTGGGATTCATTATCAATTGCATCTCCAAATAAAAATGTGGGCTTTAAATATTGCTTTAAAGTTAAAGACATCAATATTTCTCCATTCATCAAAGATAACAACATCCTCTCCCCTTGTGATGAGATCAAATTACTCCTTTCTTCAGGATAAATTGGATTGGTCTGTGGGAAGTTAACATGTGATAAATCTTCCAGATAATTGGAGCCCATAATTCCACAAGGAGAACCAAATATTTCTGCCAATGGATGAATTTGTAAATTGACTGCAAAGAAAAAGAAATGGTAAAGTTAAGTCAAATAGCCAAAATCTCTTATACAGATGGTTATAAATGGATTACTTTACGCAAATAGTTTTACGCAGATGACTCTACGCAGTGTCTACGCAGACAAACTTTACGCAGACAGCCTTACGCAGATGACTCTACGCAGTGTCTACGCAGACAACTTTACGCAGATTATTCTTACGCAGATATCTATACAGATGGTCATACGCAAGTTTGTGCATAAAGATTCAAGTTTTCATTTTTTGCTTTATGCAAATTACTGAATTAATTCACATTAAATAGTCTTTATATCTGCGCATAAAGGCTATACGCTTACACATTTTTATGTGTGCGTATTTGATGAATAAACACTTTACGCTGACACGTATACACGTGGGCGTATTGTGTTGATATTTTTGTATGCTGACACGTATACACGTGGGCATCATTATTTTCCCAAATCTCTACGCTAACACGCACAGCGTGGGCGAGAGTTTCAGGGTTTATGATGGTTAAGTTCTTAATTTGTCCATTGTTATCCTCGTCATTCTCATTGATTACACTCTGATCAAAGATTCGTCCCCAATGATGATCAAGAGTCGAAGAGATTCCTACCTCTTATAGGATGAGCCACAATTGGGAGAATCTCTGGAGTTTCTTCCGATTGCAGAGTGGTCGTCTCAACGTGATCAGTCGGCGGTGCTGCAGTTGCCCTCTTCTTTCCCTTACCGGCGACAGTCTTGCTTTTTGGAGCCATTGATGGAGTGATTTTTTAGGAAGAAGAAGAACAAAACTTTTGAGAAAAGAGGATGCACTCTTGAAATTTCAGATAATAAGCGAAAGTTCTTTTTGAAATGGAGTTCTATTTATAGAAGAAAGTTTTGAAAATCTTGCAAAAGTGACGGTTACTATCCCGAACTATACACAATTGGTCAAGGATTGTTGGTATCCCGAATTGTACGCAAGAGTTGTTAAAATCCCTGGTTTTACGCTTCTATTTCAAAGTATTTCAAATATTTTAACATATTTGAAAACTTTGAAGGGGGTCTTGTAGAAGCTAAAAATAAATTAGCTATTTCTACGCAAAAGCCAAGCCAAAATATGTTGTACGCAGGTCAAACTGAGTCAACATAGTTTATAAAGCTAAATCGGTTTGTACGCGCGCACTGGTTTCTCAGGGGTTGTACACAGACGCCAGCTGTCCTATTTTACTCTACGCGCGCAATGGTTGCTCAGGGGTTGTACGCAGACGCCACCTGTCCTATTCTTTCTACGCAGTGGGGACAGGCTGTCATCTCTACATTTAATGCAGAGATATGGGATCTGACAGCCATTATTCTTTTCTCTGACATTTAATGGCACAGAAGTCGGAGAGACATATTGGAATCGAGGAAATGCTATTTTATACATAAAAGCTTTACGCAGCTGAGATTTATTGAGATACGCAGACGGCTATGATGATGGTTTTCACTGTTTACGAAAAGACATCTCACGTAACTCAATATTCATTGGTTAGTGTACTAACAGAGGAGAAGTATTACGCTCAATTATTTTCCCCTATACGCAAGAGTCTATTTAAGCTAATTAAATGCTTAAGGCTATATTAGCCACTCTTAAGTATACGCGTATTAGTTTATTTGGGTTATTTTAATACCCAAGGCTGATTAGCCACTATACGCAGGGGAGCATTAATTGAGTTTAATCATTTTTTCCTTCTGTACGTAAATTACCATAATTATAGGGTACGTGGCAGGATACACGCGTACGAGATTATGTTTTTGCAGTACGTGGGACACATGGCGTCTGCGTAAGACTCTGAATATGATCGTGCTGAGCAGTTGTATATATGTGGGCTACGTGGCATTGTCTGCGTAAAGCTTCCAAAATACTTGCATTGTGTTGAGCCGAGCAGTTAGCAGTATGTGGGACACATGGCACTTGCGTAAAGCTCTAAATGAGATCGTGTATGGCAGTTGCATGCGTAATATGCGTAATGGCCTTATTTTGCTGCTTATTTCTCGGAAGACTTAAACCTATAAATAGGCAATAATTTTGACAGCAAAAGGACAGAATCGGACGGAGAGAATCAAAAGAATTGTTATAATTCCCGAGTGTTCTCTTTTACTTCTTCTTCTCAAGAACAAAGTGAAGTAGAGCAGGAAAGCATTTGACTTGTGCCATCAGTGCCAACTTTGTCGATACCTTTCTAAGGTCTCCGTTCTTCAGTTGTTCTTCCTTCTTCCTCAAGACAGCAAGTTTCTTCAACATCGTTGTGTGGTCCAAGGAACAAAGTGATCATTTGTGAATCAGACTTCCATAGCAATACATTCCCAGAATCAAATTTGTACTTTTGTACTTTTTCTCGTTTTCTTTTCTTGAAGTTGTAAAGGCTTTTTGTTAAGTAAAACAAACCCGTGCCTTTACTTCAGAAGAGCACGTCAACTTCTTACAGAGAATCGCAGTGGCGATTGCTTGGAATTGTCCAAGCGATTTCTTCACTCTTGCACAAGAATCCTAACTGAGAGATGCTGAGCACTCGAGACTTAGGAGGCTTGTGGCTAGTAGATGGGAAGGGTATGGCTTATAGAGCTTGTAGGAGAGAAGAGAAGAGAAGATTGAGTAATTCAAAATGAGAGAATTCATGCCCTATTTATACTGATTTTTGAGGCAGAATTCGGCCAGAATTCGGGTAGAAGAATTCAAAAATTTGGCCGTTGGACAGCTAGCAACCAGCTAACCCTAAAATTAGGGTTCCTGATTTCTAGGGGACAGAGTTCGGCCCGAACTCTGTGTGGAGGCAGAGTTCGGCCCGTACTCTGTCTCCAGAGCACAGAGTGATTCTAAGTGGGACTTGTGGGCAATTTTGTTTTGGTGGAGCTTGGGATTTTGGGTAGGCTTGTAGACCAAGTTCCAAGAGCTCAGCATAACTCAGAGTACATACTTCTAGACTCAATGAAATGTAAAAGTACAGACTCGAAAATATACTGAGAGTCGAAAACTGAGCTGTCGTTTGTCCCGAACTGAAAGCAGACGTCGTGTGTCGTATTGAATTTATACAGATATTATTTAGTCAATGTAGTCAATATTTGGTTGACTGTGACTTTGTGTCAACAATCTCCCCCATATTGATAATTGACAAAATAATATATGTATATTTCAATATTCATACCTTGACACAGTTGATTACAACATAGCTCCCCCATAACTGATGCAGAGCTAGAATCGGATAGCTCCCCCGTAATCAGTGAACGGTTCCGAGCTAGAAGTAGTAGCTCTCCCCCGTAAACAGTGCATATACCCTGTAACCTGATAGATAACATATTCCCAGAACGAGCACAGATATACACAGATGAATGCATAGAACCTGCATAGAACCTGTAATAGTTTCCCAAAACAAGCCAGCACAAAAATATACATATGTTTCTCCCCCTTTTGGCAGTTAGCAATATAAATAAGCAATGAATAGTAATACAACCACACCAAGAGAAAAAATAGTATAATACTAGACAAGAGAGTGCATTGGCATAAAAGAAACTACGAGAAATAGCATAAAATGATATCCACCAACCAGAATGTCAAACACATCATCAGGGTTCTAAGATAAAAAACCAGTACATAAATCCATAACTAAATAACTAAAAACATAAAGCAACTAAGACCATCAGCAGTGGCAGCAGCATAACAAGCCAGTCTCCATCACGGAGCACCAGAAGGTCCTGGAACATCTGAAGGACCAGGGAAAGAGCGACGAGGGTCCACGAAAGCATCATCCGGATCCATATACCTCATGACCCACGGATCGTCTATACGATGACCCGCTCGATCTGGATCCCGCTCAATAGGCACATGCAGATCAGGATGACGAGCGAGTGAATACCGCATATCATGCAGAGAGTTCCCAAGGGCACTAATCTGCAGAGTGGTACGGTAATCCTGCTGCGTCCAACGATCATCCTCAACAGCAAAGCGATCGCGAAGCATAGTCTGTATAGACTCCAGGGTGGCAGGAGGAGGAGGTGCATCCTGACCAAAAGGAGGGGCGTCAGGCTCCTCATCCTCAGAATGCTCAGATGCCTCAGGAGAGGCGACAACTGCCTGAGTACGGCGTGCCTTGGACAAGAAGACAGGAGCGGGCAAGAATGGACAGTCATGAAGAGGAATGATAAATGCACGAAAAACCATAGGAAGATATAAAGGATAAACTAACGCCCTTGGTTTCTTCCTACAATTTATCATCCAATCCATCATTGTCCTAGGAAGATTGAATGGAATACGATAATGGAGATGATATAAGGCTGAGATCTCAAAGTATGTAACTTCATCAGTTGATCCAGCCTTGGGTAAGATGGTGTTAAAAATCATACGATGAAGTTCATAGAAGTAGGGATTGAGATGCTTAGCCATAAGCTTGCGAGGACTTATGTTAGGAGCACATAGTTCCTCCTTGAATCCTTCAAGAGAAGTATCGCCAACAAATTGGAATTGGCGTGCTTCCACAAGTTTATCCCAAGCATCAAGATTAATAAGTTCAAGAAACTCCTCCAACTCCGAATCATTGAAGGCGATGTCAATACCGGCAACCCGGGAATAGATGTGGGTTGCATCAAAAGTTAAATTGCAATAAAACATTTGGATTGCACTACGATAGATGACAAAATTTGAAGCAACTAAAGCATCCAAACAAAGATCACGGAATAAAGACTCATATTGAGAAAATATGGTGAAGTTTATGGGATGACCCCCAAACACCGGACGAGTTCTAAAATCGCTAAACCATTCATTTGAGGCTTCTAGCGACACAAAAAGACGGTCGTCATAAGTGTTAGGGTCATCGGGACATGGTGGATTGAACAACGGATTGAGGGGATGTTGTTCATCTACTTGTTCAATCGGAGGAGGAGCACCCTCGGTTCGGATCCTCTTCCCACGATTGGGCAAGCGTGGAGCCATTTGCAAGAAATTTGATAACTTGAAAAGGAGAGAAAATGAGAGTTATACCTGACGATAATGTCAAACAGTTGAAGAGAACGTTGAAAAACCCCTTTCCCTTGAGTTTGAGAAGAAATAGAGCCCTCTATCTCAAGAACTAGGGTTAGGGTTTTGAAGGAAGAAGATGGAATAGGTGGAGAAGAAGGAATTATGGGAGGAAAGAGAGGGAATCCCGAAATAAAGTAGAGCTTGGTCTTTGGTCGGGTGAAATTTTGACCATTGGATTAGAATAGATCCAACGGCAGAGCCAGATCCCGACCCTGGAACCAAGGGACCGAACTCGGCCCGAACTCGGATAGGAGCAGAGTTCGGCCCGAGTTCTGGATCATTGGTCCAGAACAGAACAAAGGCTAAAAAGAAAACAAAAGTTGAAGAATAACAAGAAATGATAACAAAGAAAAAGATTTAAGAGTTAAACAAAAGAAAGTTGAGGACACCAAAGAGAATAGAATAGATAGAGAAGGAGAGGTACACAGAAAACAGAATGAACTTTTTAGAAAATATCAATTAGGCAATATTAAATCGAAACAAGCCATATAATAAATAAGGATATATATTGTGGTTCAATAGTCCAAATTTGCCATGGGTTAGCTGCAGGGGCCGGATCCCAGCTAGCGGTAGTCCTGAGGACTAGTGCACCGTGTCGCTTAGGCTTTTACGCCTTGTTGTCAGAAGGACCCTTTCGGCTTGTATCCATACCAAATTCTTCGTAAAAGAATCACAATATACTCGATATTTACGCAGGTGAGTTTCAATTTATGACTGCTTCATCTAAGATTCCAAGTTCACGACAAAGAAAATTGAAACGCTCTTCGGATAGTGGCTTAGTAAAGAAATCTGCCAGCTGATGATCAGTGTCAATAAATTCTAAGTTAATCGTGCCATTTTGCTGATGATCACGCAAAAAGTGGTGTCTGATCTCAATGTGTTTAGTGCGTGAGTGGCATACAGGGTTCTTAGTCAAATTGATGGCACTAGTATTGTCACAGAATATAGGAATATGCATGAAAGATAACTTATAGTCTTCCAGGGTTTGCTTCATCCACAGAATTTGTGCACAACAACGCCCAGCTGCTATGTATTCAGCTTCTGTTGTGGATAGTGCAACAGAGTTCTGTTTCTTGCTAAACCAGGAGACTAAAGCTTTTCCTAATAAATGACACGTGCCGCTCGTACTTTTACGGTCGACCTTGCATCCAGCGAAGTCAGCATCAGAGTAACCAATAAGATCAAATGATGTTGACTTGGGATACCATAGGCCTACTGTAACCGTACCCTTAAGGTATCTAAAGATACGCTTAACTGCGGTCATGTGTGATTCCTTAGGATTAGCTTGATATCTAGCACATAGGCAAACACTGAACATGATATCGGGACGACTAGCAGTTAAATAAAGTAAGTTGCCTATCATACCTCGATACTTACGTTGATCAACAGGTTTGCCGCTCTCATCTGGTTCGAGTTTGGTTGAAGTGGCCATTGGCGTGCTGATTGGTTTGATGTTGTCAAGATCGAACTTTTTCAGCATGTCCTTGGTGTACTTTGATTGGCAGATGAAAGTTCCATTAGCCAGTTGTTTTACTTGCAGACCAAGAAAGTAGTTGAGCTCTCCCATCATGCTCATCTCAAATTCCGTCTGCATACACTTGGCAAATTCTTGACAAAGAGTTTCATCAGTAGACCCAAAAATAATATCATCAACATAAATCTGAATTAATAGAATGGTGTCTTTGAAAGATTTGATAAATAGTATAGTGTCAATTTTCCCTTTAGAAAAACCTTTCTCAAGCAAGAAGCTGCTTAGCCTTTCATACCAAGCTCTGGGGGCTTGTTTAAGGCCATAAAGCGCTTTCTTTAGCTTGAACACGTGGTCGGGAAATTTGTGATTTTCAAAGTCAGGGGGTTGTTTGACATAAACTTCCTCCTTAATAAAGCCATTCAAGAAAGCACTTTTAACATCCATTTGAAATAATTTAAAGTTCTGATGATTGGCAAAAGCACAAAGCATCCGAATGGATTCTAGTCTAGCAACAGGAGCATATGTCTCATCGTAGTCGATACCTTCCTCTTGGTTGTATCCTTGAGCTACTAGACGAGCTTTGTTACGTGTGACTGAACCATCTTCACTTACTTTGTTTCTAAACACCCATTTGGTACCAATTATTGAGTGATTAGCCGGTTTAGGAACTAGTTCCCATACTTGGCTTCTCTCAAATTGGTTGAGTTCTTCTTGCATAACAGAGATCCAAAATTCATCAGTAAAAGCTTCAGAAATGTTTTTAGGCTCTACTTGTGAAATGAAGGCAGTGCTAGCAACAGAGTCTCTTAATGATGATCTAGTAGTAACTCCACGTGAAACTTCACCTATGACTAAATTTTCTGGATGAGAAGGTTTGAAAGAGAATTTCTTAGGCAAACCTTCCAGAGAATTAGTTTCGGTTGAAGTATTCATTGGAGTAGAAGTTGATGGCTCAATGTCATCATTAAGAGTATTTGCTGTACTGTTGTCTTCATCAAAAGTCACATTTGTTGACTCTTCCACAATAAGTGAGCGTTTATTGAAAACTCTATATCTCTTACTCTTGGCGGCATAACCAAGAAAGATACCATCGTCAGCTTTGGCATCAAATTTGCCTAAGTTGTCTTTGGTGTTAAGGATAAAACATCTGCAGCCAAAAACTCTAAAATAACAAACATTTGGGGTTCTCCCAAACCAAAGCTCATAGGGTATTTTCTTCGAAATGGGACGAATAAGCACCCTATTCAAAATGTGGCATGCTGTACTTACAGCCTCTGCCCAAAAATATTTCGGAAGAGAAAATTTATTCAACATGACTCTAGCCATATCGCCAAGAGTCCTATTCTTCCGCTCCACAACACCATTTTGTTGAGGAGTTCTAGGACAAGAAAATTCATGATCAAAACCATTTGCATTACAAAAACTTTCAAAATTTGAATTTACGAATTCGCCTCCATGATCACTTCGGATTCGAGTAATCATGTAGCCTTTTTCGTTTTGAACTTTATTTACAAAAACTTTGAAAACAGAGATAGCGTCGCTCTTATTAGCGAGAAAGAAAACCCAAGTAAATCTCGAAAAATCATCAACAATAACAAAAGCATAAAGTTTGCCACCAAGGCTAGCTATTCTACTAGGACCAAATAAATCCATATGAAGTAATTGCAAGGGTCTAGTAGTACTTACAGAGTTGATGGAATGAAATGAGGATTTAGTTGCCTTGTTTAGTTCACATTCGGCACATACCGTGTCCTTTTTGAATGTGATGTCAGGCAATCCTCTCACTAGCTTCTTGGTAGAAAGCCTGGATATAGCATCCATGTTGGCATGACCGAGACGCTGGTGCCAAAGTAGTCGTTCGTCTTTGTGGGCATATAAACATCTACCTGCATGGTTAGTATTTATAGAGAGATAGAAAATATAGATATTGTCCTCTCTTTTCCCTTCAAAAGCAATGTCTCCTGTTGACCTATCATAGATATAGCAACAGTTTTGTCCAAAGTTAATATCATATCCATGATCAGCAAGATGGCTAATGCTGAGCAGGTTATGCTTTAACTCGGTCACTAGGCAGACATCCTTTATAACAGGAGAAGGAGGATGACCAATGATACCGTTACCTATTATGTGCCCTTTGAGATTGTTACCGAAGGATACGTATCCTTCTCTTTTCATCGATAGTGATGCAAAAAGATTTGCGTCTCCCGTCATATGTCGCGAGCATCCACTATCGAGAATCTACTTACTCTCAGTTGAGGAGGGAAGGTCCACCTACATCAAGAGTAGATGTGACCTTTGGTACCCATTTTCTTGAGGGTCCTGAAAAGTTAGTTTTTGGGAACCAAGCATATATTTTCTTGTCTACCAATCTTCTAACTCTACACTGTGGTGAGATGTGTCCATGTATTCCACAGTAAGTACAGATAGCATTTTTATTTATACTGGGAGCATGAGAATGATATCTATAAGCAACAGGATGAGGATGATATGGAGAGTTAGCATGGTAATGATGACTATGCATAGAGTGAGTGGCATGATGATGATGTCTGTGTGGCATAGCATGATGATATTGACTGTGAGGAGTGGCATGCTGAGATTGTCTATATGGCATAGTGTGATGCTGTGGCATGATATGATGACTTTGTCTGTGTGTAGAGTGATATTGGTTGTGTCTTTGTGCATTATAATGAGTATGAGGAATATTCTTACGTGCACGTGGTTTGTGAAAGTTTGTGTATATAAATGCATGGTTATGTGCTGCATGAGAATGACGTGGTTGACTAGTATGAGTGGTGTTGTGCCCATGTGATTGGGTTTGAGGTTGAACAACCTGTTTACCCAATTTGGTTTCTAATCTTTTAGACATAGCTTGCAGTTCATCAATCTTGATATTTAAGCCATAAATCTTAGTCATGGAAATCTTGTGTCTACTCTTTTCTTCAGCAAGCAACGTGTTGAGAGTAGTGATTTCTTGAGTTTGTTGCTCAATGCATGCTTCAGCATCATGTAAGCTTAATTTAAGCTTGGATACTTCATCAGTGTCATTTGTGGGTGATGTGTTTCTAACATTATCAAGAAGTAAAGAAATTATTTGTATCTCATCTTCTAGACTTTTGATTTTGTCCTTGGCATGCTTGTATTTACCGATAACATTTTTGTGATCATCAAGTAAATCGGTGAAAGCATCGCCAAGTTCATCAAAAGAGAAGTCATCTAAAGTTTCGTTTGATACCTTGGTGGAATTTGCCATGAGGCACACATTTGCTTTGTCTTGAGGAGAGTTCTTTTCTTCCTCGGAGTCACTTGCTTCGCTTTCATGCCAAATGCTTGTGTTGGCATACCTTTTTGATGAGTTCTTCTTGTAGGACTTTTCATACCGGTTGCTTTTCTTTAAGAGCGGACAGTCTCTTCTGACGTGTCCAGTCTTTTTGCAACCATAGCAGGTTGGCTCTTCTTCATCGTCTTCTTGTGGTTCCTTCTTTCTTTGATTGAAGCGAAGGAATTTCTTGAAGTTACGTACCATGAGAGCTTGGTCTTCATCATCTGAGATATCGTCTTCAGTCTCATCGTGATCAACCTTTCGTCGATGAACTTTGAGTGCGATCTCCCTGGTCTTCGGAGCAGGCTCTTCGAAGTCCTTGAGGTCAAGCTCGTGAGTCATGAGCTTGCCCATCAAAGTCTCCATAGACATACTTGTGAGATCATTTCCTTCTATGATGGCTGTCACCTTAGGGTTCCAAATCTTTGGTAGCCCTCTGAGTAGCTTGCGGATCTTCTCATGGTTTGAGTACTGTTTACCAAGCGAGGATAACGGGTTGATGATGTCGAGGAATCTTGTAAACATTTGAGTGATCGTCTCATTTGGCTTCATCTTGAAGGCTTCGTACTCTTGAGTGAGACGGCTTATCTTTGATTCCTTGACTTGAGTGGTTCCTTCATGCGTCACTTCCAGAAGTCTCCATACTTCATGAGCAGTGGTGCATGTAGAGACCCTGTTAAACTCGTTCCTGTCTATAGCACAGAATAAAGCATTAATAGCCCTAGCATCTAGACTTGCCTGTTTTTTCTCCTCGACAGAATATTTGTCGTGTGGTTTCTCAGTGAGGTCACCATCGACAACTATTCTGGCGGACTTTTTGTAACCGTCAGTTACGACAGTCCAAAGGTCAAAGTCTAGAGACTTCAGATAAAAACTCATCCTTGTTTTCCAATATGTATAGTTAGTCCCATCAAATAGGGGAGGCCTATGAGTGGACTGACCTTCACCATGATTGGAGATCAAGGATTGTGTGGTTGCCATGGATCAGCTCTTAGGATGTTAGTCCTTATAAAGAGAACAGAGCTCTGATACCAATTGAAGAACAGTTTGGCAACTCTAGAGGGGGGGTGAATAGAGTATATATATATATAATGACCAATTAAAAAATTACTCTTTCACGAACAATGAATAATCAGAGTAAAATGCGGAATGTAAATGAAAGACAAGAGAGCATATGCAAACACAGCAATTTTAACCTGGTTTCCCTCGTGGAGGACTAGTCCAGGCCTGAGAACTCTAGCTCAGGATTAAATCCACTATTTGTGAAATAGTAGCTTACAACCCGTGCCTTTACTTCAGAAGAGCACGTCAACTTCTTACAGAGAATCGCAGTGGCGATTGCTTGGAATTGTCCAAGCGATTTCTTCACTCTTGCACAAGAATCCTAACTGAGAGATGCTGAGCACTCGAGACTTAGGAGGCTTGTGGCTAGTAGATGGGAAGGGTATGGCTTATAGAGCTTGTAGGAGAGAAGAGAAGAGAAGATTGAGTAATTCAAAATGAGAGAATTCATGCCCTATTTATACTGATTTTTGAGGCAGAATTCGGCCAGAATTCGGGTAGGAGAATTCAAAAATTTGGCCGTTGGACAGCTAGCAACCAGCTAACCCTAAAATTAGGGTTCCTGATTTCTAGGGGACAGAGTTCGGCCCGAACTCTGTGTGGAGGCAGAGTTTGGCCCGAACTCTGTCTCCAGAGCACAGAGTGATTCTAAGTGGGACTTGTGGGCAATTTTGTTTTGGTGGAGCTTGGGATTTTGGGTAGGCTTGTAGACCAAGTTCTAAGAGCTCAGCATAACTCAGAGTACATACTTCTAGACTCAATGAAATGTAAAAGTACAGACTCGAAAATATACTGAGAGTCGGAAACTGAGCTGTCGTTTGTCCCGAACTGAAAGCAGACGTCGTGTGTCGTATTGAATTTATACAGATATTATTTAGTCAATGTAGTCAATATTTGGTTGACTGTGACTTTGTGTCAACAGCGACGTGTTCTTGGTTGTTGAGTTATAGGAGAGGTTTGAACAGTTGATGCATCTTTGCTTTGAAGATTAACTTCAAGAGTTTTTTTTCCCTTGCGAGCATTGTTTTTATTGTTAGTACCTTGACCTGTTTCTTTAGGAGTCATTTGCACTCCTAAACCTTTGAAGGTTTCAGCACTAATTTCTGCGGCCTTGGCACTAACTATGAAAGAAGGCCAGTCTTGGAATTGAGTGGATCCTGTCCACATGCTAATGATTGGCAACAAGTTTGATTTGCATATGTCGATGGTGACAGCATCAGGAGTTCCAAGAGGCATCTTCAGAGCTTCTCTTCGAAACCGTTCAATGTACTCTTCTGTAGTTTCATTATTTTTCTGCTTGATTCTAATAAGAGCAGACATAGTCATGTCATTGAGCCCTTCGTAGAACCGTTCAAGAAACATCTGTCCGGAAAATGAGGTAATGCTCCCATCTGGGAGACTTCTATACCATTCATAAGCCGTTTCCTTGAGACATCCAACAAACACCCGAGTAAGGAGGGCGTCGCTTGGTTGCAGCTGATCAGTCATCACTTCAAAGTGATTAATGAACTGACTTGGAGAAGTGGTTCCATCATAGAATGAGATAGTGGGAGGCTTGTATTTAGGAGGATACGATACTTGCTTCCATTCTATCGGATAAGGTTGTTTGATGCCTAACCTTTGTAAACCATCTTTCTGTTTGAATGCCTCGAATTGAGTTTTGAGATTCCTCAATTCTTCATTAACAATTCCAGAAGATTGTGGAGTTGTAACTTGTAGAGAATAGTTGGGAGGAGGAACAGCATTGTAAGCACTACCCCCAGCTCCAGAGAGACTAGGGTTTGGTTGAGCTGGTCCAGGAGTATTAGATTGTACTGCTGGAGGAACTTGTACTGGACTCATTGTAGAAGCTAAAAATAAATTAGCTATTTCTACGCAAAAGCCAAGCCAAAATATGTTGTACGCAGGTCAAACTGAGTCAACATAGTTTATAAAGCTAAATCGGTTTGTACGCGCGCACTGGTTTCTCAGGGGTTGTACGCAGACGCCAGCTGTCCTATTTTACTCTACGCGCGCAATGGTTGCTCAGGGGTTGTACGCAGATGCCACCTGTCCTATTCTTTCTACGCAGTAGGGACAGGCTGTCATCTCTACATTTAATGCAGAGATATGGGATCTGACAGCCATTATTCTTTTCTCTGACATTTAATGGCACAAAAGACGGAGAGACATATTGGAATCAAGGAAATGCTATACGCAGACGGCTATAATGATGGTTTTCACTGTTTACGAAAAGACATCTCACGTAACTCAATATTCATTGGTTAGTGTACTAACAGAGGAGAAGTATTACGCTCAATTATTTTCCCTATACGCAAGAGTCTATTTAAGCTAATTAAATGCTTAAGGCTATATTAGCCACTCTTAAGTATACGCGTATTAGTTTATTTGGGTTATTTTAATACCCAAGGCTGATTAGCCACTATACGCAGGGGAGCATTAATTGAGTTTAATCATTTTTTCTTCTGTACATAAATTACCATAATTATAGGGTACGTGGCAGGATACACGCGTACGAGATTATGTTTTTACAGTACGTGGGACACATGGCGTCTGCGTAAGACTCTGAATATGATCGTGCTGAGCAGTTGTATATATGTGGGCTACGTGGCATTGTCTGCGTAAAGCTTCCAAAATACTTGCATTGTGTTGAGCCGAGCAGTTAGCAGTATGTGGGACACATGGCACTTGCGTAAAGCTCTAAATGAGATCGTGTATGGCAGTTGCATGCGTAATATGCGTAATAGCCTTATTTTGCTGCTTATTTCTCGGAAGACTTAAACCTATAAATAGGCAATAATTTTGACAGCAAAAGGACAGAATCGGACGGAGAGAATCAAAAGAATTGTTATAATTCCCGAGTGTTCTCTTTTACTTCTTCTTCTCAAGAACAAAGTGAAGTAGAGCAGGAAAGCATTCGACTTGTGCCATCAGTGCCAACTTTGTCGATACCTTTCTAAGGTCTCCGTTCTTCAGTTGTTCTTCTTTCTTCCTCAAGACAGCAAGTTTCTTCAACATCGTTGTGTGGTCCAAGGAACAAAGTGATCATTTGTGAATCAGACTTCCATAGCAATACATTCCCAGAATCAAATTTGTACTTTTGTACTTTTTCTCGTTTTCTTTTCTTGAAGTTGTAAAGGCTTTTTGTTAAGTAAAACAAAATGGCGACTCTGCTGGGGACGACTTTCTCCTCTGATGAGAAAGTAATTGCTCAACACGACGATGCGTCGATCGGATCGACGAAGAAGACTCTGGTCGTTTCGTAGACCAGACTGCCTATGAGGAGATGCTTCATGCTGGGGGTGGCAATCGCCAATCCAAAGTGTTGAAGTCGCGTAAGGTACGAAAGGTCTGGATGCCTAAATCTGACGTACCTTCTTCACAATCTGATGGGATTCTTCCCACTCCTGTTGCTGAGACTCCCGCCAGTGGTGTGGCAGTCTCAATGGCAGGCTCTAACTCTGTTCGCAGAGGTCAGTCTCCCGCCTTTGGCGTGGTAGACACTGTGGCAACTCACCCTGCGCATAAAGGAAAATCTCCCGTCTGCGATGTGGCAGATACTCCTGTCTTGCGTAAGGGTACGTCTCCCGTCATTGACGTGGCAGACATCAATACTTTACGTCTTGCGCGTAAGGGAAAGTCTCCTGCATGTGGCAAGGTAGACTCATCTCTACGCACACAGCGTAACAAACAGTCTCCTGTTGAAAACAGCGTAGACAATTCCTTTCGTTTTGTGGGCAAAACTTCGGTTTTTAACCCACAAATTCCAAACAAAACACCACGCAGAATTCCTAATCTCAGGATTACGCGCAATGTTGATGGTAAACGTTGTGCACAAAAGCCAACTTCTGACTTGCGTACGCAGATTCAGGCCAAGAAAAATCCAGCCACTTACGCCAATGAGATCAGCAACTCACTTTATACTCATGGGGCTCAAAGATTTGCTGCACCAAATCAGAAGAAGAAGATGCTGCCTTCTCCTACTGTTGACTTACGCCAAATGTTAAATCAAAAGCGTAGTGATAGAAATGTTCCTATGACTCTCCCTAATGATGATCATCACTGCGAAAGTCATCAAATTGTAATAAAATGTTGTTGCTCTAATACAAAGCGGTCTGTTTTTGACCGATTAAATTATGATGTGTCTCAACAACATGATGAATGTGATTTTGAATTGTCATATGCTTCTGTTAATATGGCTTCTCACATACCTAGACGAAGAGGAACGAGACGTAATTCGTCTCAGACTCCAAGTCAACAGAGATTTAACAGGATCGTTGACAATTTTGAAGGTGTTTATCAGAATACTCGATCAAGGAGTCGTCAATCTATTATGCCCTCTTCAGATTCTGAGGCTGGGGGTACTCAGAATTTTGATTCTGAAACTGATAGTGTGGACTCTAATCTCTACACTAGTCCATCCGTAAGTTCAAAAGAGGCAGAAATTTATGTTGCAGGTGATGAACCGGAATCTTCCGGTAACACAGAACAAAGACTAATTATAGTCGAACAAACCATGAAGGAGCTGATGACTATGATGCAAAACATGCAGCAAACTTTAACAGCTCAGCATACAGTTCCACCTCAGGTTCAAGTAGTCACACCAAACCAGGATGGACAGGGGGTAGACACACCCCTAAACAATCCTGAACCCATTACTAATCAAGATTCAGCATCTCCTGAACCTCTTCATCCAGAAAGTGCTCCACTTCCTCAAATGGGAGTTCCAATCCTCCCTGTTACTCTCCAATCCAATGGTATATTGCAAGAAGTAAGAGAATTAAAAGCAGAATTGGAGAGTATGAAGCATAAAACTCATCTCCGAAAATTGGGGATTAAACAGCCATATCCTCCCCACTGGAATGACGTTCCCTTTCCTTCCAAATATAAACCACCATCCATGGTTCTGTTTGATGGGAAAACTTCTCCGAATCAATTCATAAACCATTTTGAAATGATGACTATTCATTTAGAAAAAAATGACGCCCTCCTCACTAGAGCTTTTATTGGTTATCTAACAGGCATTGCTTATGATTGGTATCGTAGTTTACCTGATAATTGCATATCATCATTTGAAGAATTCAAAGCAATGTTTTTGTCTCGCTTTTATGAAGTAGGAATGGACATGAACATGTCCTCCTTGATAGCAATTAAACAAAGAGATAAAGAAGAAGCTCGGGCATTTATTGATCGATTTCGACAAGCGACTCTAAAATTGCCTCCTGGGATGCCAGATGCAGCGTTGATTGATACATGTAAGATGAACCTGCATCCCACCATTGCTGTCTTTATTGGACCCACTCAATTCACTGATTGGCCTTCTTTTATTATGGCTGCTGCTTCAGCCGAAGATAACGGCAGATTGGCACGAGAAAATGGAATTATGTTTACCTCCGAAGATAAAGGAAAGAAGCCATCTGCTGGCCCAAATCATAACAATAAGGGTGGTGGAAAAGGAGATAAAGGAAAGGAGACACTGGTGGTAAACCTTTCCAAAAACAAACCTGCACCAGCTAATGTTGAGCCATCGAAACCAAAAGAAGAATATTCTTTCGATGAAAGCGATATTCCAAGTATATTTGAATGTCTGATGAAGAGTGGCAAACTCCAGCTCCCAGACCCTAAACGACCTGATGAGGTCAATTTGACTGATAATCCCAAGTATTGTATCTATCATAGATACATTAACCATCCCACTCGAGCATGTTATGTCTTGAAGAAGAAAATTCAAGAATTGATCAATGCTAAAGTCATTTCATTGACTAATGATGATCACACTGTCACAACGAACATGACTTCTATACAATTTGGAGATTTCCCTCCACAACAAATTCCTGATGGAGTAATTCCAATCCCTAAAGCTACTTTGGAGATCGTAAATCTTCCACCAGCCAGAGATCAAGTTGAGGGATTAGTCCCTCTTACTTTGAAAAATGGGGAAATCATGTGGGTACATCCCGATTTAATACCTGATTTGGAGAAAGAAAGTAAAACTTCTAAATCCAAGAAAAATAAAAATGTTTTTACTTGTAACATGATCTCTCATGTTATATCTGAAGACTATGATGATCTTGATCATCTATGGGGTGGTATCCCTTTAGAGGAGAGGTTAAGAGGTCTTAATATATGTCCTCCGAGTCTAGCCCCTCCTGTCAAATTGAAACTCACTCATCAGCAACAAACAGCTATGTGCAGTGTGCCTTTATATAGAGCTCAGCAAATCTTTGCTGCATATGAAAAGGCACCCTTTGGAATTTTACCACCTCCTGAGTTGAAGACTCATGTTGCTGAGACTCAAAGCACTTCTGATGCTTTTCTACTCGATGAAGTTTCACCACTGCCGGAGTCACAAATTGTTGTTTTTGATACTCCAAATATTACTGAAGCATCTTCTGAAAGTTCTATTCCCATGCATATCTATAGCCAACAATCAGTGCGCCTCATGAAGTTGATGGGTTATGATTTCCAGAAAGCCGAAGGATTAAATTATGGCAAAGGGATACGGCTTCCTTTACAAATGCAATCTCAGAAGAGCACTACTGGATTAGGATGTGAGATCCCTAGTCAGCATAAAAAGTCTCATAAGAAAAGACCAAAGGGAAAGAAAACTACAACCTGCAATATGGTAGTAGTATCTCCTGAGTCTGCAGAAGAAGTTCTCACCGGAACAAGGTCCGGAAAAGAATATCTTAAAGACTATGAAGAAACTTCTAAGGAAATGGAAGATACGGTTGAACCTCCAAATCAAACTACCTCTTCTCAAATACCTATTAATCAGAAGCCTTCTAAACAGTCAGTAAATGAGAAGGGGAAACAACGAGCAGTACGCTTTGATGTACCTCTGAAGTCTAACCAAAGTCAGGGGATGATGAAACCCTACAAATTTGACATTCTAGCTCAACTGGCTAATACGCCGGCGAGACTTTCTATCTTTGAATTACTTCGTCTCTCAAAGGATAGCAGGGAAGCTTTGAGCGAGGCTTTGATCCAAGCAGATTCTTGTTTGGCTCAACTTAAAGCTCCTGATAGTACGCCTCCATCTTGTCCTCAATGTCATAGTGTGATGGAAACTCTTCCAAACATTACCTTCACACAGGATGACATGTTACTTGGCCACAATCGTCATGACAGACCCTTGTATTATACAGGGTATATTGGAATGACTGAGGTGGACAGAATCCTCATAGATACGGGATCTTCTATCAGCATTATTCTCCAAAGCATGCTGAGACCATTGAGAATCTCTACCAGTGATTTAACTTATACTAACACAACTATTGTTGGTTTTAATGCTGGCAGGAGCAAACCTTTGGGGAAGACTCGTTTGAAGATCCAGATCGGAGATCTCCGGACAATAGTGACATGCTATGTTATTAACTCCGATGTGTCCTACAATATCCTGTTGGGAAGACCTTGGATACATGAGAATAATATAGTACCCTCTACCCTTCATCAGTGCTTCAAGTATGTAGACTCACAGGGGAACGTAAGGACTGAGTTTGCTGATTCTGAACCTTTCAAGAACTTTGAAGCTTACTTTATGGATGCACGACTCTATAAAGAGGAATATATGAAGGAGATTTCTGAAATTGCTGAAGACAAATCTTCCTTGGAAGATCAATCATCTGCTGGAAGCTCAGTACCAGTAGAAGACCAACCTTTGAAAATCAAAGTCAAGGGACGAACTCAGTCTCAGACGATTGATGATCAACCTTTGGTAATAAAGGTTAAAGGTAAAATTCAAATCGCATCTGAAGAGCCTTTGAAGATCCCTGTCACAAGTCAAATCCGAACTGACATGAATGACCAGCCCTTGATCATCAAAGTTAAAGGACGTACATCCCGTTCTACTGATCCTGAGCCAGTGGTTATCAACCTTGGCAAGTCTACGCCTAAGAAAGATGTTAGTCCATCAGCGTCTAATGTAAAGAAGTCCGTAAATGATGTAAATACTGGGCATGTATTTATTCAATCTAATGAAGATTTTCTTTTGGAGTATATGGATGTCAAAGCTTTTTTAACTTCTTTTTCAGAGGAACCTTTATATGTTGATCATAAGGAAAACTCTTTTCCTCCACACATTGATGTAGGACCATATGCTCAGAAATACCTGAAATGTGAACCCTATCTCTTACCTGTTACATCATCATCTCAAGCTTGTGTAGCCTATAAACAGCAGGAAGAATCATATTTCTTGATTCCTTCTACCAAAACTTACAAACGACAGATTGTATTCGGTTTAGCAAGAAATATTCCCATAACACAAAATAATGATCTTGATGAGAAGGATAAAGGAAATATCAGAATTAACAGATATAGCCAACAATCTCAAAAGATTATTCAGAAAATGGGATATGATTTGAAAACTATGCCGGGCCTCAATATGGGAAAAGGTAGACGGATGCCATTACGTGGAGATCCATTTTATCAGAAAACCCGATGCGGTTTAGGATATGATGCACATAAAGTGAATAATGAAGATGAAGAGGAATATTCCTCCAGTACGTCACAATCCTCTGATTCAGAAGAGAATCAGTATGATGAAGCTGAACAAATCTTCTCTGTTAATATGGTTCAAACTGATGATGAGTCTGAGTCATTTGAAAATGATCCTTGGGTTCAGCAGATGGATAATCAATGGGAATTGCGGTTTGAACAACGACAACCTCCTACGGATGACGAAGTTATTCAAATAGATGTAGGTGATGAAAATATTTCTAAGCCAATATTCATTAGCAAGAATCTTTCTAAAGATGAAAGAGAATCATTAATAACATTGATAAAAGAATATATTGATATATTTGCCTGGAGCTATGAGGATATGCCGGGTCTGGATCCCAAAATAGCTACTCACAAACTCAATATATTTTCTAATGCTAAGCCGGTAAAGCAACAGCAAAGGCGTTTTCGACCAGACATGATGGATGTGATTGAAGCAGAAGTAAAAAAGCTGATTACTTGCGGCTTTGTTCGTGAAGAACAACATCCTGATTGGGTAGCTAACATAGTACCAGTCATGAAAAAGAACGGTAAAGTCAGAGTTTGTATAGATTTTCGAGATCTTAATACAGCCTGTCCAAAAGATGAATTTCCTCTTCCGATCACAGATGTTATGGTGGATAATACTTGTGGTTTTGAACGCATGTCTTTCATGGATGGATTTTCAGGATATAATCAAATCAAGATGCATCCTGAAGATGAAAGACATACTGCTTTTCGTACTCCTTTAGGGGTATATTGTTATACAGTTATGCCCTTTGGTTTGAAGAATGCCGGAGCTACATATCAACGAGCTATGAGCAACATTTTTCAGAAACATCTACGGAAGATAGTAGAATGTTATGTAGACGACATTGCTGTTAAAAGTCGATCAAAAGATGATCATATTCAAGACTTGAAGACAGTGTTTGACTTGATGCGTCAACATCAGTTGAAAATGAACCCTACTAAATCTTTCTTAGGGGTTTCTAGTGGCAAGTTTCTGGGGTTTGTGATCACCTCTGAAGGCATCCATGTGGATCCAGATAAAATCAAGGCAATTCATGAAATGCGTCCTCCACGAAATCTGAAAGAACTCCGTGGCTTTCAGGGTCGTATTGCTTACATCAGAAGATTTATCTCAAATCTTTCTGGAAGATGTCAGCCTTTTTCCCGTTTAATGAAGAAAGGTGTATCATTTGTTTGGGATGAAGTTTGTCAAAAAGCATTCAATGACATTAAGCAGTATCTCACAAATCCACCTGTTCTGGTCCCTCCAATAATGGGAAAGCCATTCTTGCTTTATGTTCGGGCAATGGATCACTCTCTTGGTGCTCTTCTTGCACAAAAAAGTGATATGGGTCATGAACAGGCAATTTATTATCTTAGTCGAATGATGATCGGAGCTGAACATAGGTATACTCCAGTAGAAAAGGAATGTCTGGCATTGGTCTTTTCCATTCAAAAGACACGACATTATGTAACAGGACAAACTATTCATGTTATTTCTAGGATAAATCCTATTCGAGTGTTAATGAAGAAACCAAGTATTCTTAATTCTCGATTAGCTACATGGGCGATGTTGCTTACACCATATGATATGGTTTATGTATCACAGAAGTCAGTAAAGGGTCAAGCGTTAGCAGATTTCTTGGCTGCTCACCCTATCCCTGAAACTTCCAAGTTATATGAAGACATTCCTGATGAGGTTGCAGATTGCAATATGGCTATGGGAGATGATATTTGGCAACTGTATTTTGATGGAGCCTCACGAGTCGGACCCAAGGGCAATATTGTCTCTGGAGTGGGAGTAGTCTTGGTTTCTCCTGATAAATTAGTTATATACCGTGCCTATTCACTCAATGAACCTTGTTCAAATAATGTAGCTGAGTACAATGCTTTGTTAATTGGTCTTCAAATAGCAAAAGAACTAGACATTGAGTTCTTAGAAGCTTATGGAGATTCTCAGCTAATCATCAATCAGGTCAGAGGAACTTATGAAGTCAGGAATCCTGACTTAATTCCTTACCATCAGGCAGCGATTGAACTAGCTCTATTGTTCAAAGGATTCTTCATAGAATTCGTGCCACGCTCTCAAAATTTAGAAGCTGATGCCCTTGCTAGTTTAGCAGCAGATCTAGCAGTTCCAATCAGAAGACAAAATTCAATAATTTTGTTAGATCGGGATTTATTCTGTATTAAAAATAACTTACATATCGAACATAGTTATGCTTCAGAATTAACTCCTCAACAAAGAGATTGGAGAAGTCCATTCATAGACTATGCTGTCTATGGAATTCTACCTGAAGATCCTAAAGAAGCGGCATCAGTCAAGCGACGATCATTCCGATTCTATTATGACACTTCTATGAATATGCTATATCGTCGTTCTTATGACGGGCTTTTGTTACGATGTCTTTCCGAAAATGAAGCTAAACAAACACTCCGTGAAGCTCATGATGGAGTATGTGGTGCACATCAACCTGGTCCAAAATTACAGGACCGCATTCGTAGAATGGGGTATTACTGGCCTACAATGATAGCAGATGCTATAGATTATGCAAAGAGGTGTAAAGCCTGTCAAATTCATGCAGACTTTATACATCAACCTTCTGAATTTCTTCATCCCACGGCAGCCTCATGGCCATTTGAAGCTTGGGGCATGGATATAATTGGCCCTATCAACCCCCCTTCTGTTAAAGGACATCGGTTCATTCTTGCTATAACTGATTACTTTTCTAAATGGGCGGAAGCAATTCCTTTGATTGAGGTGAAGACTTCCAATGTTATTAGTTTTATTAAACATCATGTGATTTATCGTTTTGGGATTCCCCGAAGGATAATCCATGATAATGGGCCACAATTTGCTAGCCATTCATTTTATAAATTCTGTGAAAAGAATCGAATTCAGAATCTGGCTTCTACAGCTTATAACCCAGCTGCTAATGGTTTAGCTGAGGCTTTTAATAAAACGATTATCAAACTTCTCAAAAGTTTGTTTCTTCCAATAAACGTGATTGGAATGAGAAACTTGGAGAATGTTTGTGGGCATATCGTACAACGGTCCGAAATCCGACTGGTTTTACGCCATTCTCGTTGGTTTATGGATGTGAAGCTGTTCTTCCCTTGGAAATTCAGATCCCATCTCTTAGAATAGCTATTGCCAATGAGCTAACTTCAGAGAACAATGACCGATTGCGGCTTCAAGAACTTGAAGGTTTGGATGAAAAGCGTCTTCAGGCGCAACAACATATTGAATTATATCAAGCACGCATTTCTCGGGCTTTTAATCGTAAAGTCAAAGAAAGAATATTTAAAGTTGGCGAGTTGGTTCTAGCTGTCCGAAGACCTATGGTTATGACTCATAAAAGTAAAGGGAAATTCCAAGCTAAATGGGAAGGTCCTTATGTAATCGAGACTGTGTTTTCTAATGGCGCTTATCGATTGTCGAAGCCTAATGGTGATTTACTCATGTTGCCTATTAATGGCAAATTTCTCAAGAAGTACTATGTATAGATGTACAGAGATTTATTGGGGAATGGACAGACAGTTTATAAATAAAATTCCTTTTTTATTCATCAAAGACGATATTACATGATACTAAGGGAGATCACTGTCATCCCTATCAAGCTTAGGACGAGGGCCAAGTCCTTCCTTCCAACAGACGTAGTCAGCAAAGGAGTTGAAGTCATCTGTGCTTGAACTTAGCAGGAGTTTACAGGCAGCTATCCTCTTAGCCTCCTCCTCAGGCGTTTTCCCAGGTCCCATCAAGAAGTCAAAGATGTCCTTAGGTGGCTCTGATGCAGAGGATCCTTCGCCCGGCTCTAATGCAGAAGATCCTTCGCCCATTTTTTTCTTTTTGTGCGGAGGCGGCTCCGTGGGGGTTGTCTCAACCGCCTTCTCAATTGCTTTCTCAGAGGCTTCAGTTTTCTGTGGCACGTCCTTGGAAGACATTTTTGCTTCGTTGGATTAAAAGAAAGAAAGAGAGAATGATGCTTTATAAGAAAACTCTAAACTATTTATAGTAAAGAGTTATTTATGGACGAATGCTAAATGGATGGTTTTGGAATTTGAAACAATCTGTCTTCTCGAAACAGAAGGGTTCATCCATTAATTACAAATTCATCGGGTTCATCCATTGATTACAAGTTCATCCATTTATTAGAAAATAAGCTGCCGAAATAAGTGCTAGGTCTTTTCTCTAAAAACTATTTATGGCAGGTTGACTTAAAAGTTTTGAAAGAAATTTTGTTTAGAAGAGTTTTCTCTATTTTTAAATTCTTTTCTCTCACCAGCTGATGTTAAATTTGCTATCCATCACGTCCATAGATACTTATCTACCTATTACGGGTTAATCCAATCTGTTACGTCCATATTTACCTCTGACAGTATTGTATACCCTACAAGGAGTAAGATTAGCTATCTTTGGATGGATACAATTTATTTGTGAAGGCTTATCACGTCCATAATACCTCTGATAATTGTCTTACCTCTATTATTTTGATAGAGTCACAAAAAAAAAATCCAAAATATGTTATTCATATGATTGACATATTACATCAGCATGGAAGAAAAGTTTAGAAAGAAAGAAATTCTTTTACAAAATTTTACAAAGGAGGAGTGATCATGTCCTCGATCATTTTTCTCAGTTCTGCTATTCTTCTTTCTCGAATGATGGGTGCATTTTGAGAAGCAATTTGGCGCTTTGATTCTTCAGAATATTTACGAGAAAGCTCCGTAAAACTCATAACTAACCCTTCTTTTGCATCGTTCAGAATTTTGAGGGTACTTTCCGAACCACAAATCTGTTCTTCCAAGACAGAACCTTGGGCCAAAGATTTATTTCGTTCAGTAATTATTTGTTCTCGTTCCTCTTTCAAACGAGCCAATACAGCTTCAGCCTCACGAATTTTGTCTTCCTGTTCCATAAGCCGTACATGTGATTTTTCATAAGTGACTCGGTGCTGTTCTAACAGAGGTTTGCTTCCATAGAGAAAAGCTGTTTCTTGTGCAACTTTAGCATTATACTCCTGGAGAGCTTCTTGAAATGATAATTCTCGAGCTGTTTGTTCAGCAGTTAGAGTGTCATATTCGGTTTGAATAAAACTCTCTATAGTGCCATGATAAATTTCTTCATATTCTTGTAAAGGTTGCTCAAGACTTTCAACTATGGCCTGCAACGTTGTGGCTTTCTCGGTACTATGGAATATGGCAACGTTTCCAATAACCGGGGTGATTGTGGCCTTCAAATCTTTATACTGATAGCTCCCCCTCAAAATCATTTTTGTCAAAGTTATCAAGGTGGTGTAGAAGGTATCAGTATGAACTTGGGCTAGAAAATTCATATCATTGATTGAGCTTGGAGTAGCTACACTTGTTGTCATTGGCAAAGAAAAGCTCGAAGTTGCTACTGTAGTAGCTTCTGCAGTAAAAGCTTGTATTATTGGAGCAGTCTGAGTTGTAGTTGCTGAGATAGAAGTTTCAATCATCAGATTTGTAGTAGCTATGTTTGTAACTTCTACAGCTATCTCTGGAGCTGATGTTTGAATTAAAGCAAGAGGGAGGCTCACTTCAATGACAGGAGCTAGTTCAGACACTATTTCTACAGGAACTGATGTTATATCAGTAGAAAGTGTTCCTGTT
This sequence comes from Iris pallida, assembly GCA_029216955.1. NCBI lineage: Eukaryota > Viridiplantae > Streptophyta > Magnoliopsida > Asparagales > Iridaceae > Iris > Iris pallida. The sequence continues at coordinate 7,477,589 of JANAVB010033219.1, read as the reverse complement.
GTGGCTTCAATTTCAGCAGCTGTAACTACGACATCTTCAGTTGCTGATTCTTCAATATTAACTGGAGTATCCTCCATTTCGTTTATGACATTCAGAGCTGAAACATCTGTAACTGATTGTTCTGTTAGGTTCATAACGACAGCCGAGTCTTTCTTAAGAACAATAGAAGATGGTTCCGCAGGAACTTCTTCAGAAGATTTTTCAATTGATTTTTCAGTTTCAGAATCTTCCTCATCTGAATCATCCACTTCTTTTACATGTGGTTTAACAGGAGGAGTAATCTTCTGAAGAGGGGCTTTCTTGACAGGAGAAATGATTTTCTTGAGTATAGAACTTGTCCCTGTAAAGAAAATAATAAATAAAATAGTTATAATATCTGATCATATGAATAAAATCTATTTTATATAAAAGAAAGATTTGGACCTGATAAAAAGTCATCATCAGAGTCCATATCCTCCCAATCATCCTCACCCAAATCTAAAGCTGGTTCATCAGAGGGAATGGGTTCATTCTCAGTGGGAGTATCCCACTCAATGACTTCAGCAATGGTCCTTGGAGCTACAGAAGAACCTTCTTCAAAAGGAGCTGTGGAAGACTCTACATTTTCTTCAAGAAGAGCTGTAGAAGACTCTATATTTGGAGTAATCTCTGAAACTGTGGTAGTAACAGTTATCGGCTGAGAAACAGTTATCTGTGGAGGAATAGCTGGTTCACTTGCAATTTGTGCATGAGTATCAGTGGTGGATCCCAGATATTGAACTTGTGGTGCAACTGCAGATGAAGATCCTACCTCAGGATCTATGGTTGATGGAAGATTGACATTAGAAACTTCCTCTTCAAATTCTGGCTCATCCAGGAGAAGCGGTCTTTTTATTGCTCTCCTCTTTTTCTTTGGGGAACTGATTGTCAAAGATAATCCCCGTTTCTTCCCACCTTTAGCAGTAAGTACGGGAGCTTCTTCTTTATCTGTGACAATAACTTCCAGAAATTCATCTGGAACAGCGTCATTTATTGGGGCATCTTCTGGTACTCGAACAACTTCTTCTGGATCTCCTTCTTTTCTGATTCGGAGACTTCTTCTTAAATCATATCCGTGGGAAAAAGAACGGATAGAAGAATAGAAGATTGTGTACGATCGTAGTATTTTCAATTCAGTAGTAATGGAAGTAGTTGGTATATAGAATTGGGCTCCTGTACATCCAGTACTAAAATATCGCCAAACCCTGGCACCATCAACTAACTTCCCGTAACTATTGAAGACTGTTGAAGCATTTCCAACATGAAGCTGGTCATATCCAAACTGCCTTGCAAATCTACTTGGCAGATAAGGTTCGAATATACAGCGTTCACCATTCCTGTACATCAAATGAGATGGTCTGATGTATAAAAGCCATTTAAATGCCGGTCGAGGGAGTGATGTTCTATCTTGACCTCCATCTTCAAGACGTATACCCAGAAGGTTTGATGGAACTGAGGGTGGGGTGCAGAAAAAACTCCAACCATGGGAGTAATTTAACGATGCTCGAGTGTCAGCAACAGAGGTCATCTTCCATGAAGCTTTGTTATATTTCAGAAGAAATAACCCTGATGGATCTTCCGGGCCTGGAGACATCAAGCGGTTATTATGAAGTAATAACCAACCCATCAAAAACAGGAAGGGTAGCTCCACTCTGGGAAATTCGCTACGAGCTTTAGCTCCTAGAACTAATTCATCACTGAAACTCCTTAAACCAGATTGAAGCCGACACACCATGGCTGGAAGCAGACTCAATTTAGCCCTGAAAACTAGACGTACTGCCGGCCATAATATGTCTCGATGGATTCTATCTATAGAAGTAGATCCAGGAACAATCCATTTGCGTAGCCACAAGGATAAGTAGCCAGCTAGTAGGGCCTCTTTCGAGATGTGCTTTCTGCTATGACGAAGATAACTGAGGGTTTCTATCCCTGCTGGAAAGTCACCAGTTTTTGATGACAGATATCTGTCCGAGATCTTGTGTTGATTCATCAAAGCAACTATTACATCCCCAGGCATTGTGGTCATGAGATTGACAATTTGAGACTTGTTCTCTTGGAACCTTTCTCCGTCTTCTTTGAGAAGTCTATTCTTGTGATAGAATAAATATGTTGTCCATTTATTGACGTAGGCCAAATTTGAAGGACTTTCATACATGGTAGTACAAGTCAGATAGTGACACATTAATTCTTGATATACTTCAACCAACTGAGGATTCTGCTTCTGAATCTCTGCCAATTCTTGGTTGGTAGGGGTATACTCTTCATAAGGGAGTTCTCCCATTGGTAATCTTGAAATATATTCCATTTCATGGAGTGCAAACCCCATCTCACCAATTGGAGTTGAAATGGTACCAGTGGAATTGATGTACAGTTCTATCAGAGCCAGGAATAAATTATGATTTATATGGATTCCTTGACTAGTAGCAGTAACTGCATTATATAGTCCAATGGTCTGCAGCTCTGATTTAAAATACTTCAACACCCAGGCTGTCAACATGATCCAATTTTTATTCTGAGGATTCATCCATCCTTGGAGTCTAGGGTTCCCTGAAGGATATAATACTCCTTTGTTCATAAACCGGTTTATGTTCATTTTTATTTGGACCGGTTGGATCAAGGAAGAGTCTTCACTGGGATTTTCTCCAGGCATTAACCCTTGGAACGGGACCACACCTCCATAACTAGTACTGGTGAAGTATCCCATACAGTTAGCCTGTTCTCTTCTGAATACTATCTTGCCAGGTTTTCCGTTTGTATAAGGAGTCAGATTCCATGCCATCCTTCTAGGATGTGTAGCATAAAAAAAGGCAGCAATCGGATAATCCCTATTCATTTCGGGGAGGTACATTGCCGTATTTTCAAATTTGAATACCCACGACTCCTTCTTTGGGTTTGTTTGGGATTCATTATCAATTGCATCTCCAAATAAAAATGAGGGCTTTAAATATTGCTTTAAAGTTAAAGACATCAATATTTCCCCATTCATCAAAGATAACAACATTCTCTCCCCTTGTGATGTGATCAAATTACTCCTTTCTTCAGGATAAATTGGATTGGTCTGTGGGAAGTTAACATGTGATAAATCTTCCAGATAATTGGAGCCCATAATTCCACAAGGAGAACCAAATATTTCTGCCAATGGATGAATTTGTAAATTTACTGCAATGAAAGAGATGATAAAGTTAGTCAAATAGCCAAAATCTCTTACGCAGATGGTTAAATGGACTACTCTACGCAGATGACTTTACACAATGTCTACGCAGACAGCCTTACGCAGATGACTCTACGCAGTGTCTACGCATACAACTTTATGCAGATTATTCTTACGCAGATATCTATACAGATGGTCATACGCAAGTTTGTGCATAAAGATTCAAGTTTTCATTTTTTGCTTTATGCAAATTACTGAATTAATTCACATTAAATAGTCTTTATATCTGCGCGTAAAGGCTATACGCTTACACATTTTTATGTGTGCGTATTTGATGAATAAACACTTTACGCTGACACGTATACACGTGGGCGTATTGTGTTGATATTTTTGTATGCTGACACGTATACACGTGGGCATCATTATTTTCCCAAATCTCTACGCTAACACGCACAGCGTGGGCGAGAGTTTCAGGGTTTATGATGGTTAAGTTCTTAATTTGTCCATTGTTATCCTCGTCATCCTCATTGATTATACTCTGATCAAAGATTCGTCTCCAATGATGATCAAGAGTCGAAGAGATTCCTACCTCTTATAGGATGAGCCACAATTGGGAGAATCTCTGGAGTTTCTTCCGATTGCAGAGTGGTCGTCTCGACGTGATCAGTCGGCGGTGCTGCAGTTGCCTTCTTCTTTCCTTTACCGGCGACAGTCTTGCTTTTTGGAGCCATTGATGGAGTGATTTTTTAGGGAGAAGAAGAACAAAACTTTTGAGAAAAGAGGATGCACTCTTGAAATTTCAGATAATAAGCGAAAGTTCTTTTTGAAATGGAGTTCTATTTATAGAAGAAAGTTTTGAAAATCTTGCAAAAGTGACGGTTACTATCCCGAACTATACACAATTGGTCAAAGATTGTTGGTATCCCGAATTGTACGCAAGAGTTGTTAAAATCCCTGGTTTTTACGCTTCTATTTCAAAGTATTTCAAATATTTTAACATATTTGAAAACTTTGAAGGGGGTCTTGTAGAAGCTAAAAATAAATTAGCTATTTCTACGCAAAAGCCAAGCCAAAATATGTTGTACGCAGGTCAAACTGAGTCAACATAGTTTATAAAGCTAAATCGGTTTGTACGCGCGCACTGGTTTCTCAGGGGTTGTACGCAGACGCCAGCTGTCCTATTTTACTCTACGCGCGCAATGGTTGCTCAGGGGTTGTACGCAGATGCCACCTGTCCTATTCTTTCTACGCAGTAGGGACAGGCTGTCATCTCTACATTTAATGCAGAGATATGGGATCTGACAGCCATTATTCTTTTCTCTGACATTTAATGGCACAAAAGACGGAGAGACATATTGGAATCAAGGAAATGCTATACGCAGACGGCTATAATGATGGTTTTCACTGTTTACGAAAAGACATCTCACGTAACTCAATATTCATTGGTTAGTGTACTAACAGAGGAGAAGTATTACGCTCAATTATTTTCCCTATACGCAAGAGTCTATTTAAGCTAATTAAATGCTTAAGGCTATATTAGCCACTCTTAAGTATACGCGTATTAGTTTATTTGGGTTATTTTAATACCCAAGGCTGATTAGCCACTATACGCAGGGGAGCATTAATTGAGTTTAATCATTTTTTCTTCTGTACATAAATTACCATAATTATAGGGTACGTGGCAGGATACACGCGTACGAGATTATGTTTTTACAGTACGTGGGACACATGGCGTCTGCGTAAGACTCTGAATATGATCGTGCTGAGCAGTTGTATATATGTGGGCTACGTGGCATTGTCTGCGTAAAGCTTCCAAAATACTTGCATTGTGTTGAGCCGAGCAGTTAGCAGTATGTGGGACACATGGCACTTGCGTAAAGCTCTAAATGAGATCGTGTATGGCAGTTGCATGCGTAATATGCGTAATAGCCTTATTTTGCTGCTTATTTCTCGGAAGACTTAAACCTATAAATAGGCAATAATTTTGACAGCAAAAGGACAGAATCGGACGGAGAGAATCAAAAGAATTGTTATAATTCCCGAGTGTTCTCTTTTACTTCTTCTTCTCAAGAACAAAGTGAAGTAGAGCAGGAAAGCATTCGACTTGTGCCATCAGTGCCAACTTTGTCGATACCTTTCTAAGGTCTCCGTTCTTCAGTTGTTCTTCTTTCTTCCTCAAGACAGCAAGTTTCTTCAACATCGTTGTGTGGTCCAAGGAACAAAGTGATCATTTGTGAATCAGACTTCCATAGCAATACATTCCCAGAATCAAATTTGTACTTTTGTACTTTTTCTCGTTTTCTTTTCTTGAAGTTGTAAAGGCTTTTTGTTAAGTAAAACACTCATATCAGTGTCAGTTGGTATGGCATCTGGTACAGTGTGTCGATTTTGTATCTGTGTTGACATGAGTTCATACATCGACTTCATAGTATCAGCCATAGACTTCATTTGTTGTTCCAAAGAAGCAATTCTTTGATCTTGAGGAGTCAAGGAAGAAGAAGATTCATCAGTATTCCCATCAACCATATAAGTCATGACTGTACGAGGAATTATTGATGAACTGGTAGATGTTGTTTGTTCTGAATCATTGCTTTGTGCATCAAAGTCAATTATAGGAGAACTACCCCCAGTAGGAAGAGGTGGGAAGTTAGATTCTCCAAGGAATTCAGAATCATCTTCAGAGATCAAATTTCTTTGACTAGAGGCCAGGACTCTTGCTCTGGTATTTCTATATACTCCATCTGGACTATCAACTCTACCCCCAGCATCCCGAGAGGTCATATTGACAGAAGCAAACAAAGGCTCATCTTCATCAGGCATAGGTTCACACTGAATCCGATTGAAGACAGATTGTCGTTTTGTTTGACATCTGCATTGTATTGTGATTCTTGGCTGGAAGTCACATTCATGATCAACATGATCATGAGCCATTGATTGACATCTGCATTGAATTATGACTCTTGGATAGAAGTCACATTCAGCATGGTCCTTTGACACAGAATCACTTCTTCTCTTCTGTTGAAGATATTCTCGTAAATCTGTTTGTGAAGATTGAGGAATATATTTCCTGTTCTTGGGTCTTGATGGCTCTTGATTATATAGAGAATGATTAATATGAGCCACATAGTTTCTTGCATACTCTGCATCTGGATCTCTTATCCTTGTTTCCAACTGGTATGGTTTCTTAACACCAGAAGTGTTAATTTTTGTTCTTAGATCAGTTGGAGGTAACACATTGGTTTTGGACACATGGAGTTTTCCTTCCATTGATCTGGATATTTGCAGAGAAGGAAGAGTTGAACCACCCCCTTGATTAGGAGTTGGTAACAGACCTTTTCTAGACAAATTCTGTGCCCAATTCGAAGAAGTCATAGAAGAAAACATTAAGGAATGTTTCTTCTTAGACTCATTCAAGTTTTGAGACATAGAATGTCCAGAAGGAAGAGTAGTCAAAAGACCATCTCCTTTTCTTTGACTAACAAAATTGTCAGTCAAAGCTGTTCCTGAAGTAAAAACTACAGGAGCAGAAGAAACAACTAAAGAGTTATTTCTTTTCGAAGGGACTTTGTGTGGAAGACCACCCCCAGTTCTGGTAGAACTTGGCAAAGAGGAAGAGATAGCTAAAGAGCTATTCTTCTTAGATGAAATACATGCTGAAACAGGCTTGGTTAAAGAACCAGTGCTGTTGGCGTGACTTTTGACTTTGAAAATACACGCTGGAATAGATTTGGCTAAGGAGCCAGTATTGTTAGCGTGACTTTTGAGGTTGAAATTGCACGCTGGAACAGACTTGGCTAAGGAACCAGTGTTGTCAGCGTGACTTTTGAGGTTGAAATTGCATGCTGGAACAGATTTGGCTAAGGAGCCAGTACTGTTAGCGTGATCTTTGATTGCTGTCATCTTCGAGCGCACAAGAGTGTGTGTGCTTGCAGTAGAGTTCTTGCCAGTGTTAGGAGCAGACACTGTGGCAGAGACTTCACCATTGGCTGCCAACTAATTCTTAGGGACATAGATAGAGTGTCCCTTCGACTTGGCAGTGATGATGGAGGCTGTAGTGGGCTTACCACTCTTAGCCCGCTATATTTCTTCATAGGCGAGTTGATCGAATTGGATCGTCATCACCTTCTTCGTCGAGCCGATTGACGAAGTATCGCATTGAGTTGTTGCCATCTCAGAAGAGGAGATGGTTTTCCCCAGCAGAGTCGCCAATTTGTTTTCCATAAATAAATTCCTTTATTTATTGTGTATCTGGGAAAATTACAACTGTGGGAATCTGATCTAGAAGACGATCACTTTATCCCTTGGACTATGCGAAGAAGAAAAGCTCTCAAAATTTTGACAGTAGATAACTATGTATCCGTACAATAAATGAGAAAAAGAACTCTATTTATAGAGTCAAAAATAATAACTGAAAAGATAACTGTCTTCACAGCCTGTGCTTAGTTGAAAATCACGCAGGATTTAACATACGCAAGGTTGTGAGCAGTTACTGGACGTGGCCTGTAACTGTTGGACACATGGCAATCATGCATGAGTCGTGTGCAAGTTATAGGACACGCAGGCGAGAGATCAGTGGCATGGCTGCCACATACTCCGATTTGATGAAATCTATGCAGACTTGTTGAAGACGAAATCCACGCAGACTCGGGGTAGAAAGCTTCAAAATCCACACAAACTTGGGACAAGAAGCTTCAGAATCCACGCAGACTTGGTGAAGACGAAATCCACGCAGACTCGGGGTAGAAAGCTTCAAAATCTACGCAGACTTGGGGCAAGAAGCTTCAGAATCTACGCAGACTTTGATGAAGAAAACTTCAGAATCCACGCAGACTTGAGGAAGAAAACTTCAGAATACACGCAGATTTTGGGATAGAACTGCCAGCTGTCTTGATTCAGCGTGCCTCGACTGATACAAAATCTCTAGTAGTGATTGCTTTTGTCAGTCACATTAAATGACAAGAAGCTCTTTTGGTACGCCAACTTGACGAAGGTTGAGTCTTGCTGAAGAAGATTTCGAAAATCACGTAATAGACGGCTGTGATCTCTCAAATTATGTGCATACGTGGCATACGAAGAGACATTCTTCGACTGTTGTGCTGTCAGTCATAATTACTCTCTGACAAATGATGAGCTGTCTCCCCAGCGTGATTTGTAAATATTGTCTGGATCAACTGAGCGTGACTTTTGACTCTGTCCTGATCAACTCAGCGTGACTGTCATTTTTAAAGGCCTACAATGCGCTGTGGGAAATGATTGGGAAATAAATAATCTCATGCGCCTGAGGAATGAAGATTCATGCGGCTGTGGAAAATGATTGGAAAATAAATAATCTCATGCGCTGTGGGAATGATTGGAAAATAAGTAATCTCATGCGCCTGTGGGAAATGATTGGGAAATAAATAATCTCATGCGCTGAGGAATGATTGGGAAATAAATAAGCTCATGCGCCTGAGGAATGCGGTTGTGGGAAATAAATATTATGCGCTGTGGGAAATGTTGGGAAATAAGTAATCTCATGCGCATATGATTGGGAAATAAATAAGCTCATGCGGCTGAGGAATGATTGGGAAATAAATAAGCTCATGCGGCTGTGGGAAATAAATATCATGCGCTGTAGGAAATAAATATCATGCGCTGTAGGAAAGGTTGAGAAATAAGTAATCTCATGCGCCTGAGGAATGCGGCTGTGGGAAATAAATATCATGCGCTGTGGGAAAGGTTGGGAAATAAGTAATCTCATGCGCCTGTGGGAAATGATTGGGAAATAAATAAGCTCATGCGTCTGAGGAAGAAAGATTCATGCGGCTGAGGGAAATAAATATCATACGGCTGGGACTGTTCTTCTTCTCCAAATTTCTGAGAACAGAACCATAGAAGAGAACCATGGAAGCCATTGCTT